>JAZHYW010056798.1:0-34596 GCA_037355805.1 Ixodes ricinus
GCGGAAATTGGAAATTGTAAAACGAGATACCGCGGCTCGATTCATTATATATCTGGACGATTTAACTATTGCTTTGCTGCCTAAAAGTGATCCAAATATTGCGTTACCTGTTACGCGTTACGTATAAGTCCGCGAAATACGTCACAGGAGTGAGCGAGTAAATAATGAATGGGTGAATGAACGCATATGGCTGTACCCTGTTAATCGGATGCTGACTTCAGTCTCCTGGCCAGTGTTGTTAATTTCAAAACTAGGCATTAAAAGGGCCTCGCTGCCATATCTGTTTGCAACGATTTTCGCTTGGCAAACGCTTACTAGCACTATTGTGACCCAAGCATATTCGCACGCCATTCCAAAGACCAAGAAGTGTCTTCGTCGTGGTGTAATTTAAGGATGATAGTTGACTTTATCTTTGTTTATCCCTGGCGCAAACACTGATGACGTAGTAACGAAAATTGCTTTGGTGTCGTTGTCGTCGGGATTACCTTATGAGGGCGATTTTGAAATATAGTTTATACATTGGAAGCGCGCAGCGCGTGAACACTCGGCTTGGGCCTGTGAATATCAATGCCTCAACGAGCATTCGAAGAGTGGCTCGTCGAATCGCTGCAATGACGATAATGGCCGAACCCTAAGAATGTGTCGGGTTCAGCACCTGCCATGTGCTTTGCCAACCCCAGTTCGTGGCCGTGGCTTACACTGGCGGCATATAATCGTCACGAGATCACGTGGCCGCTCATTGTCTCTGACTTCAGGGCGTAAACGCTGCTCGTATTTTTTTACATCATTTCTTTATTGCGATTTTAATTGCGTGAAACAAAAAAGGATTGCTGCCAAAATCGTTTTGAACTTTGTCTTTGAAATGCGATAGCATCTTGCACCGTCGTGTACCGAGTTTCTGCGGGACAGATGGAAAATCTCGCCTGCATTTAGACTCATTCTGCTCGTTGCGCACACTGCAAACTTTTGTACAGACGTGGTGGGGAACGCGGCTGGAAGCAGCCCCACGAAGCTGTTCTTCACAGCGCTCACGTCCGACTGGAACGACAGTCGGTCACACGCGCTGCATACCACACCGAACGAGCAGTTGATTAAATGCTTCTTAGTGTACAAGGTGCGCCAGTAGACTTCGGCTGTAAAATGAACGGGAAAAACTTGAAGCATCATATAGAACACTCAAACTCTTACAGAATAGGCATTGGTGTGGTGCAGTTTACCTTGTAAAATTTTACGACATAGTTTTCTTCCGATTAAAAAATGAAAGCCGTTTTACAACTCCCTGTAACGCCGAATTAGAGCGCAGCTCTTGAGGAGGAGGGGAAGGCACGGGGGGAGTCATGTGACCTCGGGGAGGGGGGGTCACGTGACCTCGCAGAAGGGGAGGGGGATTTTCCCCGCTAAATTTAGCGAGGAAAATTTTCCGCTAAATTTAGCGGGGAAAACTTTTCCGCTAGATTTAGCGGGGAAATTTTCCGCTAAATTTGGCGGGGAAAATGTTCCGCTAGATTTAGCGGGGAAAATTTTCCGCTAGATTTAGCGGGGAAAATTTTCCGCTAAATTTAGCAGGGAAAATTTTCCGCTAGATTTAGCGGGGAAAATTTTCCGCTAGATTTAGCGGGGAAATTTTTCCCGCAAGATTTAGCGGGGAAACTTTTCCGCTAGATTTAGCGGGGAATATTTTCCGCTAGATTTTGCGGGGAAAATTTTCCGCTAAATTTAGCGGGGAAATTTACCCATCATGCACCGCGCGGTTACGCCGACGGCGACAGCGATGGCGACGGCGACGCCGACGCCGCTCAAGCCGGAGACGGGCGCCTAAGAGCTGCGCTCTAAAATAAGGCTAATGTTGCCAAAGTCAACGGCGGTCTTGTTTGCAGACGACAGAATTAGCGATGAACGTAACTTGTGGTGCCACCTACCTATAGGCGCTGCGAGCCGAAGGCGCACTCTCTTGTCAACTGGCGGCCTCTATCGGGAGATGGTGCCACAAGCTACAATCATCGCTACTTCGGTCGTCTACGAACACGTCTACAGTGGACTTCGGCGAGTTTCTTTGACTTCTTTATTTTTTTACAAAGAGAAAACTACGCCTGTAAATGAAAAAAAGCACTAACTTAATGCAGATTCGGTAAAAGTTCGAGCTTTTTATATCAGGAGATTTGTTTTCCTAAAAGAGACAAGTCGATGTAAAACGAAAATGAGAAAAATTGGAATGTTTGTAGAACAAATTGCATTTCAATCATTTCGTCGTTTACCCTGAGACTGGGGGTTTTTAGAAGAGCAAAAGTGACAGAAAAACAGACAGGTCTCAAACTCAGCTACTAGTTTATTTCAACAACCTCCTCTTATATAGTCCGTTCTCGTCGTCACCAACCAATCACAAACGACCTTGTCCTCTGCACCGAGACTTTACAAGTTCCACACTATCACAAAAGAAGCGGCCACTTCCAACGTTTCCAAGTGAAATGTTCTATCAGTTCTGAGTTTGAGACCTGTCTGTTTTTCTGTCACTTTTGCTCTTCTAAAAACCCCCAGTCTCAGGGTAAACGACGAAATGGTTGACTTCCACCAGCTAGCCTGTACTATGACTCTTTTTTGCATTTCAATGTTGTTACAAATAGTACTTGGTACAGATTTATTCCACTAAGATACAGCAGTGGAGATACAAAATAAGAAAAAAATAGGGTTTGTATTTTGCCTATACTTCAATTATGAAATTTGGATCTGGCACATATTGATATGTAGTATAGCAGCTGGCTCATTTCGAAAAATTAAACAGAGTAATTGAAGCTGTGTCGGCCATTTGGAAAAAGGTAAACAAAATTAAACACAGCAATTCTTCTACAATATTGCAAAGCAAAACTAAAAATACAGAAATGTTCTATCTTTAGAATACTATCTTGTTCCTATACAATAACGGTAACTAAACGTGACCAGAGTGCATTTCTTCCAGGCAGCAAGTGCAGTGTTCTTCAGCATCCGCCTTCATATCGTTGCCTTGAGCCCTGCTGAAAGCTTCTACAAGATAGCTTACGAGCTCATGTCCCGTCCACGATCCCCGAAGTTAACCATAAGGCTAGTGACGTCTTTCACTTTGAGGGGGTTAATATTGTGTGTCTACAGATTCCTCCTTTCTAGAGCCTGTGTTAGTCTCTTTCTATGTCTGAGTACTGAAACGGTGTTGGCTTGTGGGAGCCTGTAATGAGGCTCTGCTCTGATTCAGGGGCTTCTTTCATTTTGACATCGCTGAATATAGAAGATTTTTGTCACACTGATATTGAACGGCAAGCTCAATGTAGGCCTCAAGACATACATGTTGTAGGTGTTCCAGTCGTAGAAGTTCCAGTGCCTTCCCAGCTCTAGGACCATCCCTGCTCCGCGAAGATGTCGTTGAAGGCTGCTGGATTCAGGATCTCCTCACCTCTTCCGATATCCTTTTCGATCCTACCGAGTGCTCTCTCCGGCGGCAAGAAACTATGACGCGTGACGGGAAACATAGGAGAAACCTTGGAAACTGTAGGTGGAGCGTCGTCCTGTAGCCACCAAGGAATTATGCAGATCACAATGGAGTGCTTATTTTTACCGACCCAACCGTTGGCTACCAAGCGGACTTCTTCAACATCTTCATAGTTGGTACTTTTTAGGGTGTTGTGCACCGCAATCGCGACTTGATTGCTTCTTTTGGTACTCTCGTTTTTGCTCCAAGTACAACAGTGGACAGCGCGCCTGGGCATGAAGCCATCGGTTAGGGTTTCGCCGACGCACATGTTGTCGTATTACAGTTGTTGGCTGGAATAAGCTTGCTGGTCCGGAACTTTTGGCATTGCTTGCTTTTATTGACAGTCAAATGATAACGTCTTGAGGTCCGTTCTTCTTTCTGGCATGAGTGCGTAAAAGGCTTTGTATTTTAAGTTGTGCCGCTAGAGGTTTCGAATGCTTTTGGCAGTACAGCTTCACCTTCTCATCGCCCACACGTGTTTGCGGTTTTACCTCAGCTTTCTCGTGCTCGTGCTTCAAGAGCCTTGTGACTGTGCTGTGACTAACACCGAGCAGAGCACGAAACATGTCCTGGCAAACCAAGACGTGCTTTCTGTTTTGGAGCCGGACATTGTAGGTGGCGGTTAAACTCTAAAGGGAGCCCGGTCTATTTTGCTCCCCTTCGGCAGCGGTATGGCGCTCTTCGCGGAGCTTGCATGACGCGATTTGGCTTTGCTTCCTTTTCTTCTTTGTACGGACCTTCACCGACCTCTTAATTTACGCCTTAATTCCATGGCGAAAGTGACTTCTGCCCTGAGGGTAAGACAAATAAATAAATAAATCGAGGCAAGTTGATCATGCGTGGAGTCGTCTGGAAGCTGCCATGTTTTTTGATCACGTGGAGTCCTCGGCACTCTCCGATTGATTGAACATATTTCGCTCCTTTTAATTCAACCAACTGAAATATTTGGCTCATTTTTTATTTGAAATGGACTATTACAAGTTTATTTAAACTCCGTCAACGCATTTCGGTTTGACCGCTTTTAAAATCAAACCATTCCAACGTGTAGACGAAGTTAAAGCAAAGATTGGCTTAGTTTCGGCTTCTGTATTTGGTTCATTTCGAAAAAAAAGAAGAAAACTCCTTATATGCTTGCGTCGAACTGTCAGGCTCGTTTTGCAGCGTTAGATCAACTGAACGGGCCTTACACATTTTGGCCAACGCGCATGTTCGTCTTCGGCTGTCGCTGAACCGTTTTATAGCCGATGATCGTTTTGCCTGCTTGGCGTCCCGTTCGCATTGTAGCCGAAGTTTGATCCCTTCGTCTGTTTTGCGAGACGTCTTCGCCTGCTAGGCGCCTCAATATACCTTCAGTTCTACCCGTTTTCGGCAGCACCCCTGGCGAGCAAAATCGAATATTTTTAGTTTGAGTTTCTTATGTGCGTCATTTAAATGTCCTTTCAAACGCTGTTTAGTGCCCGTGAACAGAGGGAGGCTGAAACACGTTAGTTTACGCCCGTGAATAGTGCATGATGGGATGCTAGCAGGCAGCTTCACGACAGCATTAAATTGTCGCGTCTCGCGAATGCCAGCGAAGCCTCTCTTTTGTGGTCGCGTGTCCTGAACGTTTCTGCGCCCTATGGCCGAGAGAAACAGGCCTATCGCGTTGCAGCGGAAGTTGGAGTTCTGGTTCGTTTCACTGGCCTTCTTGTTGGTTTTTGCATCTCGAGTTTTAGCAAGCACATATCACGTTGTGCCGCTGTCTCCACGGCACGTCGCTGTCGCTCCTGCGCGTAGGCAACATGATTGCTTCATACTGAGGAGCTCCTCACTCGCGGAATGAAGCCATAAAACCTAGAAAACAAAGCCGGCTCACGACGCCATTGATAGTGGATTCCTAGCTTTCCCAAGCGTCAAACATGCAAAAGCTCGACTAGAGTATGTCGCGAGGAGGCAGACGTCTGCGTCTGGCGTCTTCGTGTGGTAGCGCCGGCAGTTTGTGAGACTCTCTAAGACGAGCTAGTGGAGAAGCTGACGCTAGGTGGGTAGCGCTGCGTAAGTCAACTAGTCACAATACTTGGGGCACGCGGGATTGGCTCCTAGGCGGCATCAAGTGGAGGCGCTGCGAATCACGCTGTGTCCCTGCAGCCAGCGGCGGCTCTGTTGGTTACCGAAAGAAGGACACACACGAAAATGCTTAGGTATCGTTCACAAAATTAAAACGTAATGCGTGTTCCTCAAGGTTATGACCGTTAAAACGTATTTCCAGATTATTTTGTGCAAGTCGAACTTTCTTTTACTGCCACATTAAAGCGATCCTGTGGGTTGGCAACGAGGTGATTGAACGCTAATCTGTGTGGTACCAGCCCCCGATGGGCCGCTGCTTTTTGTTTTCTAAATTGGCCGGGGCACGCCACTGACAGCTTAAGAAATCCAGGGCTTCAGTATCGTAAGATCGCTCCGCAGATGATCAGCTTGCGGCCAAGAGCCGAAAAACAAATGCTGCCTTTCTATCAAGGGGAGCTGTCACTGGCTGAATAAGCGAACGAAGTGCGAGAATGAACGCGATTATTTAGCGCAGACTCGCTGAAATTATGATATCGCAATAAAAAATCGAGGTAACTCTTTGAGAAAACAAAAATCTGAGTTTGATATCACCTGGCAGCTGCGAGAAATTCGATGAGTGACACCTATACTTTTCGATCTTCCAGCGAGAGCGAGTGGCAAAACAAAAATTAATTTCGGAAGTCTGTAACTCTGCCACTCGAATTGTTACTCGTATACACGCTAGAAAAATTAAATTTACGTTCCCTTTGCCGGGAACCCACGGAGATCACATAATGTATGCGCGAGCTGTGTGTCACCATCGAGCGAATGGCGAGGTCCGAAACACGATTTCACTTGAAAGGGCAATTTGTAGATAGCCGATGGTGATGACATTTCATTCGTTCATTGTTGTCGCGTACACTGTGCGACACTATTAGCGCGAACAAGCGATCGAAGTTACTTTCAGTATTTTTCTTACGATCGAAGGGTTCTCAGAGAAACTGCTATTGTGGTGACAAGGGCTTATTTGGGCACTAACTAAACGGTAAAATTTGATGTCCGCAAATAATCTTTTGAAGCAAAAATACAACGAACTTCTGACGCCGTGTTCGTACTAACAGTATCCCGCAGGGTACATCACGTTTCCAAGTCGAACTCTTTTTGGACATAATATTTCGTTCAATTTTCCCCGTTGACTGGAAGGATTTCACACGTGTAAGGATTTCATACACGTGCAGGAATTTTGGAGAGTGTCGGACGTGCGGTCAAGAACTAGGCGATTATATCTCTCGGCATTGCACTTCCAAGTTCATGTTAAATATAATTGAAATGCATAAAATAACCTGTGTCGTGATGTAAACTAATTGTCTGCCTTTTAAAAAATGACTTATCAAGGCATGTACGAATAGTGAAGTGCCAAGTCCTACTGAATTCGATTTCAATAATTTAGAGAAAAGGCTAAAAGTCTAATGTCAAATCGGATATTCAGTACCGAAAAATTAAATTTGAAATGCACAGAAACTAAACAAAACAAATTAGACTAATACCGTTTGCACTGAAAACACGCCTATCTGTTTAGTTTTTTTCGCAGGGTAATGAAGACAAGAGCTGGTAGCACTAATGAAAAAAAAAGCGTTCATGACAGCGCCAACGAAAAGTAATTTACACTTCAAACTATGCGCGTGCTTCTTTCGAACAGAAAAATCGCAGACTCAATCACCGAAGTGAACCAATAGAAAAGGCGAATTACAAGGTCGAAAATGAGTACAGTCCAAAAAATAAAATATTCCATGAGATACAGAAGTTGTGATGAAACGTCACCCTCCCTGTCACATTGAAAGGTTAATTTTGATTGTCAGTCACATGTTCACAAGCGCGGGTCGTGTCTTTCAGCATCTCATTATCGCTCTGCAGCAAGTGAGATTGCGTGATCAGCCGACACCGAAGAAGGAATCAGAAGAAAAGATATATGACAACGCACTGCGCTTCTTATTAAGCTGGCAATGAGAACATTATTTTAAGTCATTCATCGATCTCGGTCCGCAATGCACAGGGTTTGGCTAGCCCAAGGCTTTTCGAGAAAATGCAAGCCCAGGGGTGCTAATATACACGAGGAGACCAAGCGGAAACCATGGACCGTGACATTGCCTCCTGCTGCGATTGGCTATCTCTGCACCACTGACCAATCGCAGCAAGTGGCGGTGTCCCTGTCGCTCGATCCCGCTTGCTTCCGCCGAGTGTATTAGGGCCCATGATGTTTTTGAAGAGCAGGCATGGGTGCGGAGAGTACTGGATGCTGGAAGACAGCCATTGAAATCGGGCGGCGTCTTGCTTCATCTAGCCGTGGCACACACTCCAAGCAGGAGTGGGTAGAGGACGAGGCGGGTTTAATTATTGTTATTACGCGTATCTTTTAATTAGTTGTGTGCTGTCGTATTGTGAACGTAACAGCCGGAAATAGAGTTGAGTGCACATAGCTCGCAGCAGGTGGCATGCCACTTGGATTCAAAATAGTGAAATGCATGGTTTTCGGGTCTTCGTCAAGCGCGACTACTTGGTTCGAGTTCTACAAGAAACAGACTCTATCAAAATTGCTTGTCAGCCGAAGCCTTCTTAACGCAGGCTTGGTTTGATCTAGCGGAGGTCTGCCAGGATTATGTTACCACTTGTAGACTGTTCTCGAATAAACCCGCAATCTGTGCAGTAATACGTCCAATTTGTTAAAAACTCTTCCAGTAGAAGTACTAAATTGAATTCAAATTATTCGGTGAAATGTTTCTTATTCAAATCTGAATTAAGATTGAATAATAGGCTGGCTGGAACATCGTTGGACGGAAGCGCCTATTAAACAGGGACGAAGTAGATAAGGACGTAGCGCAAACGCACCTGATTGTTCGGCGCTTCCGTCCATGAAATTCGGAACTCGAATATTCGCACGACCATAAATATAAGTGGCCCTTACACTTAAAATTTTACGTCGCATAAACAAACACATTATATGAAGATATCGTACGCAAGCGCTTCGCGTGAGAGCGCTAGGACAATTAACCTTCGAATTATATTAGTTGAAAGTTTAGTCGAATTTCAGATGCGCGCAGTACGAAGGTGTAAATTATGCAATTATGCGAAGGTCGCTATTTAGCACCTTCAATTATAGCCAAAGAGTTGTATCACAAATGTCAAGCGGTATACTTACTTGACCCTCCGAACCACATTTTGCTCCATCAGGCACGAATGCCTCATGTTTACGCATGAGACCATCATCACTGCAGCACGCAATACGGCATTGAGCAGAAACCCGTTGGCCTTCTATTTGCTGTTGAAACAAAATTAAATAACGGTGGTGGTTTTATCCATAGTCGTCTATGTTCATTTCATACAGAAGTTGTTAAGACGCAATAAACTGCAAGTCTTTCATGTAAAAGCAAAACTGGCTGTTAGCCATTCCTTCAGTTCCAACGTAGCGCACATTGGTGTGTAGTTCTATTAGTATCAGAATGGCGAAAAAAATGTGGTGGCAACCACACGTATTGGGCAGAAGGATAGTGCAATGTGGCAAGTACGGCTACATTAGGAATTGCCGAGTTTTGGAAAATTGCGTAGAATGCACGGTTTTACACATCATTAAACACAAACGTCTTCTTTACGGCTTAGAGGAAAGGCACAAAAGACTTCAGTGTCGAATAAAAGTGAAAAAAGTTTTAGTGCAAGCTTTTTCTTTTGCGCTGTATTTTCGTTATGAGCTGCACAGTTTTGTTTGGCATATGAGGTCATATTTGCTAAGAAGAAACTTGCTTATACTTAAAAAAGCGTAACAAAAAACAAGGACGAGGAAGAAGACAAAGAAGAGCGCTCTTCTCTCTACTTCCTCGTCCTTGTTGTTGTTTTGTTCGTGCTTGTGTAAAAGACCATGAATCAACTTGACCATATTTGCGACGTTATTGCTATTATTAATATTAACATTTATATTTAGCAAACATTAAAACGGAGTTCCAATTTTTCTTTTAAAGAAATAAATTGCGACAAAGACTGCACTGTTTACTCTCCTTAGAGTTCACAAAATATTAGTCATTTTGACTTTCTTGGTGAATTGCAACACAACATATTTTTGCTGTGTTTTCAAATTTAGGCATAGACACAAAACATTGTAAAGTCACCATGAATAGCTTCTGAGCTCTGTGTAAATATAGGCGATCATAGACCGCATGTTCACTTTGAAACCTTGCGTCAATCTTCTTCGTCGTAGAGTGCTTGGACAACCAACCGCAAAAGCTTATTTGGGGAGCACAGAAAAAGAATGTCGAAAACACGTTTTCATTCAAATATTTATCCTCAATAGTTGCACTCTCCGTCAATACTTCTTACTTTTTTTAATAAGCGTTAGCAGAATTTGAGCGATAGGTCGAGATGTAAAATATATTTCTTATTTTAAGACAATTTACACTCCTCCGTACATTTCAGAAACCCCCAAACCACGAAAAACAAATTAACAGCACTCATACTTTAATTGGTGCAAACCTTCGAAAACATTGCAATAGCTACGTAACTGTTAACCTGCCAGTCATTTTTATTTACCAATTCATTAAACACACTGCCCAAAAAATCTCCAACGTGCGTGTTTTATATTCCCTAAGAAAAATAGAACGATGCATTTTTGTAACTAACTCACAGAGCCAACGCAACGCCCTCCAGCACAGTCAATAGTGCCCTCTGACACGACCTCTACCGAGTTTGCTCACGTTCACACAGTTACTGTCACGCCCTCCAAACGCAGTCAGTGCTACCCTCTCCACGACCTCTACCTAGTTTGCACACGTTAACACAGTCAAATTTACTCCCTCCACAACTCAGCCAATGGTACCCTCTCACACGACCTACACCGAGTTTGCACGCGGTCACACCGCCAACGCCACGCCTTTCTAATACAGTCAATGGTACCCTCTCATAAGACCTACACCGAGCTTGCACACGTTCACACCGCCAATACCACGTCCTCCATAACACAGCCAATGGTAACCTCTCACACGACCTCCACCGAGTTTGCACACGTTCACACAGCAATGCCACGCCTTCCATAACACAGCCAATGGTACCCTCTCACACGACCTACACCGAGTTTGCACACATTCACACAGTCAATGCCACGCCCTCATAACACAGCAATGGTACCTCTCACACGACCTCCACCGGTTTGCACACGGTCACACAGCCGATGCCACGCCTTCCTAATACAGTCAATGGTACCCTCTCATACGACCTACACCGAGTTTGCACACGTTCACACTGGCCAATGCCACGTCCTCTCATAACACAGTCAATGGTAACCTCTCACACGACCTCCACCGAGTTTGCTGACACGTTCATACAGCCAATGCCACGCCTTCCATAACATAGCTGATGGCAACCTCTTACACGACCTCCACCGAGTTTGCACACGTTCACAAAGTCAACGACACGCCTCAACATAACACAGCCAATGGTACCCTCTCACACGACCTACACCAAGTTTACACGCGGTCACAAAGCCAACGCCACACCTTCCTAATACAGTCAATGGTACCTTCTCATTCGGCCTACACCGAGTTTGCACACGTTCACAACGCCAATGCCATGCCCTCCATAACACAGCCAATGGTAACATCTCACACGATCTCCACCGAGTTTGCTCACGTTCATACAGCCAATGCCACGCCATCCATAACACGTACAATGGTAACTTCTTACACGACCTCCATCGAGTTTGCACACGTTCACACAGCGAACGCTACGCCCTCCATAGCATAGCCAATGGTACCCTATCACACGACCTCCCCAGAGTTTGCTCAAGGTCGCGAAGCCAACGTCACGCCTTCCTAAAACAGCCAATGATAAACTGTCACACGACCTTCACCGAGTTCGTACAGGTTCATACAGCCCATGCCACGCCCTCCAAAACACAGCCAATGGTAACCTCTCACACGACCTACACCGAGTTTGCACGCAGTCACACAGCCAACACTGCAGCTTCCTACTACAGTGAATGGTACACCCTCATACGACCTACACCGAGTTTGCACACATTCACACCGCCAATGCCACGTGGTACATAACACAGCCAATGGTAACCTCTCACAGGACCTCCACCGTGTGTGCAGACGTTCATACAGCCAATGCCACGCCTTCCATAACACAGTTAATGGTAACCTCTCACACGACCTCCAAGGAGTTTTGCACACGTTCACACAGTCAACGCTACGCCCTCCATAACACAGCCAATTGTACCCTCTCACATGACCTTCACCGAGTTTGCACACAGTCACACATCCAACGCCATGGCTTTTAAACACAGTCAATGGTAACCCCTCACAAGACCTCCACCGAGTTTGCACATGTTCAAACAGCCAATACCACGCTCTGCATAACACAGCCAATGGTAACCTTTCACACAACCTCCACCGAGTTTGCACATGTTCAAACAGTTAATGCTACGCCCTCCATAACCCAGCCAACGGTACCCTCTAACATGATATCCACCGAGTTTTTACACGGCCACAGAGCCAATGCTCCGCCTTTCAAAACACAACCAATGGTAACCTCTCACACGACCTCCACTGAGTTTGCACATGTTCATACACGAACTGCCACGCCTTCCATAACACAGCCAATGGCAACCTTTCGCACGACCTCCACCTAGTTTTCAAACGATCACACAACCAATGCTGCGCCTTCCTAACGCAGTCCAATGAACACTTTTACATGAACTCCACCGAGTTTGGACACGTTCACACTGCCAATGCCACGCTCTCCATGACACAGCCAATGGTAACCCCTCATACGACCTCCACCGGGTTTGCACACGTTTACACAGTCGGCGCTACGCCCTCCACAACAACACCAATCGTACCCTCTCACACGACCTCCACCGAGTTTGCACATGCTAACACAGCCAATGCCACACCTTTCTAATACAGTCAATGGTAACCTCGTTCGTACATAACAAAGTTAATTGTACCCTCTCATACGACCTACACCGAGTTTGCTCACGTTCACAATGCCAATGCCACGTCCTCAATAGCACGGCCAATTGTACCCTTTCACAAGACCTCCACCGAGTTCGCACATGGTCACACAACCAACGCCAAGCCTTCCAAACACAGTGAATGGTAAACACTCACACGACCTCCACCGACTTTGCACACGTTCATACAGCCAATGCCACGCCTTCCATAACATAGCGAATGGTAACCTCTCCCACGACCGCCAAAGAGTTGGCACACGTTCATACATCCAATCCTATGCCCTCCATGACACAACCAATGGTACCCTCTGACACGACCTCCACTGAGCTTGCAGTTAGCGACCCAGCCAACGCCAGGCCTTCGTAACACAGTCAATGGTAACGTCTCACACGACATCCATCGAGTTTTCACACGGTCACACAGCGAATGCCACGAGCTCCATAACACAGCCAATGGTAACCTCTCACAGGGCCTCCACCAAGTTTGCACACAGTCACACATCCAATGCCACGACCCCATAACACAACGAATCGTAACCTCTCACACGACCTCCAACGATTTTCCACGCGGTAAACAGCTAACGCCATGCCTTCCTAATACATTCAAAGGTACCATTTCATCCGACCTACACCGAGTTTGCACACTTTCACACCGCCACTGCAACGCCCTCCATAACACAGCCAATGGTAAGCTCTCACAGGACCTCCACCAAGTTTGCACACGGTCGTACAACCAATGCCATGCCCCTGAAAACACAGTCAATTGTACCCTCTTATATGATCTACACCGAGTTTGCAGACGTTTACACCGCCAATGCCACGTCCTCCATAACACAGCCAACGATAACCTCTCACACGGCCTCCACCGAGTTTGCAAACGACCACACAGCCCACGCCACGCCCTCGATAACAAAGTCAATGATACCCTCTTGCATGACCTTCGCCGTGTTTCACATTCACACAGCCATTGTACGCCCTATGACATGGTGAATAATTCCCTCTCACACGATTTCCACCGACTTTGCACGCGGTCACAGAGCCAGCACCTGCTTCCCTTCATAACACAGTCAATGATACCCTCTCACACAACCTCCGTCGAGTTTGCACACGTTCACACAGTCAACGCCATGTCCTCTATAACAGAGGGTACCCTCTCACGCGAGCTCTACCGAGCTTGAACACACAGTTAACTCTACTCCTTCCATAACACAGCCAATGGTCGCCTCTTACGTGACATTTACCAAGTATGCACATGGTAGCACATTCAACGATAAACTCTCACACGACCTCGACCGAGTTTGCACACGTTCATACAGCCAATGCCACGCCCTCCATAACACAGGCAATGGTAACCTCTCACACGACCTACACCGAGTTTTCACACGTTCACACAGTCAACGCTACGCTTTCCATAACGCAGCCAATGGTACCCTCTCACGCAACCTTCAGCGAGTTTTCACACGGTAACACAGACAATGCCGCGCCCTCCATAACACAGCCAATGGTAACCTCTCACACTACGTCCACCGAGTTTGCACGCAGTCACACAGCCAACGCTCCGCCTTCCTAATACAGTAAATGGTACCCTCTCATACGACCTATACCAAGGTTGCACACGTTCACACCGCCAATGCCACGTCCTACATAACACAGCTAATGGTAACCTCTCATAAGACCTCCACCGAGTGTGCACACGTTCAAACAGCCATTGCCACGCCTTTCATAACACAGCCAGTGGTAACCTCTCACAGGACGTCCACCGAGTTGGCAGATGTTCACACCACCAATACCACGCTGTGTGGTATTGGCGGTGTGACCGAGTTTGCACTCGGTCACACAGCTAACGCCACGCATTCCTAGCACCGTCAATGGTAACCTCTCACACAGCCTCCATCGAGTTTTCATATGGTCACACAGCCAATGCCCGCTCTCCATAACACAGCCAATGGTAATCTCTCTCACGGCCTCCACCGAGTTTGCACACGGTCACACAGCCAATGTCACCCCCTGATAACACAGTCAATTGTACACTCTCCTACAGCCTGCACCGAGTTCGCACATGTTCACACCGCGAATACAACGCTCTTCATCACACAGCCAATGGTAGCCTCTCACACAAGGTCCACCGAGTTTGCACACAGTCACATAGCCAAACCGACGCCCTCGATAACACAGTCGATGGTACCCTCTAACACGACCTTCGCCGAGTTTCCACACGTTCACACAGCCAACGGTACGCCCTCCATAACATGGTGAATGGTACCACTCTCACGCGACCTCCACCAACTTTGTACGCGGTCACAGAGCCAACACCATGTCCTTCATAACACAGTCAATGGTACCCTCTCTCACGCCCTCCATCGAGTTAGCACAGGCTCACACAGTGAACGCCATGCCCTCTACAACACAGGGTACCCTTTCACACGACCTCTACCGAGCTTGCACACGGTCACTCAGTCAATTCTACTCCCTGCAAACACAGCCAATGGCAACCTCTTACGCGACCTCTACCGAGTATGCACATGCTGACACGGCCAACTCTACGCTCTCGATAGCATACCCGGTAGTATGCTCTCCCACGACCTTCTCCGTGTTTGGACACGTTTATACAGTTAACGCCATGCCCTTTATAACACAGCAAATAGTACCCTCTCACAAGACCTCCGCCGAGTTTGCAGACGTTAACACAGCTAGCCTACGCCATGCCCTCTATAACACAGCGAATGGTATAAAACTCAGACCTCTCTAACAAAAGGCGTGTCAAGGTCAAGTAAAGCTCAACATTTTATACAATGTTTCTCTTCCCACCCTTAAAAAAGCAAAGCTTCGCGGCGCCGCATCAAGAGAGATTGAAGGTTAGCTAAAACAATTTCCTACAGAGCCAATCCTAATTGTATATTTTCAAACACCTTTTGTACTATCTTCTTACTCAAACTCAGGGTGTCTTCCCACACCTGCAAACAATTACAGCAGCCTTACACGTGTCTTGCGATTTCAGAGTTCGATGCATTAATCTTAAGAGACAACTTGAGCTCGAGTAATTTTTTATTTAAACAATGCTTTGTTTTCACGACAACAACCAACCTGGCATTTAATGAGGGCTTCCTAATGATTTAAAAAAAACCTGAGCCCCCTGAGAATTGCGTCAGCCTCTTTAACTTGTAGTCTGTAGTAAAGACCATGTTTACGCTGAGCCTCTCCGTAATCGCCATCGAATTGTGCGCCAAACCGGTGAAAAATGCGGGGTATTCGAAGAACATAGTGAAGTGTGTAGCCTTGAATTCGTAAAGAGTTTTAGTCGCACGAAAACAAAAACGAGGTGGACACTGGACAGACTGGCATATATGCCGTTTTTCACTGGTTTTCGAACAGTGTTATGACGAATGTGAATAGGATATGGGTAAAAGTGGTCTTCGTTACAAACTACAAGTTAATTAGGTTGTCGCCACTTTCAGGGGAATTCATGATTGTTTAAAAAGGTACAGGGAAATCTCCGTAAAATGCCAGGTTGGTGTTGTTCATGACAATGCAATGGCCTGTGGGTTCTCCTATTTCCCGAAAATAAAGCGTTTTTTAAATCAAAGGTTACTCGAGCAGTAGAGGGCGATTAAGAATAATGCATCAAACGCTGAAATTACTAGGCACTCAGAAAAATGCAACTATAGTTTGTTGGTGTGGGAGAACACTATTGTGTTGGGTAAAGAAAGTTTTAGAAAAAGGGTTTTAAATTAGACGATTAGGTTTCGTTTTGTAGGGAATTGCATTAGCCAACCTTCAGTCGAACTTGATGTGGCGACACATAAGATTTGATTTGTAAGACGTGCGATACGGAAACGCCGTATAAAATATTGAGCTTTTACTTGACCTTGACAAGGCTTTTGTTAGAGAAGTGCCAGTTGTCCAATATTGGCTGTGTAATGAAGGGCGTGCGGCGTTGGCTCTGTGAACATGTGCAAACTCGCTGCAGGTCGCGAAAAAGGGTAGCATTGGCAGTGTGAATAGGCGCGAACTCGGTCAAGGTCGTGTTAAAGGTGGCATATAAACGTGTTGTGTGGAGAAAATGTTTAGTTGCGTTTGAGAGGGGTGTGTGCTTTTACCCTTGTCATCCGTTCGTACCCTGTTTAGAATCATGTGTGCCGGAGGTAACCTACTTTCTTTTCTTTTTCTTTTCTTAGTAAACGCAAAATTCAACTGGTATTTTTCAATCTACCTAGATTTTTGAATTTGTGAACTGATATTGTTGTGTAAGACGTTTTTAGTTTAGTGGCATTGTGTTGTGTCGATTTCTTAGTTTTGTTTGTGTGTTCTGTAGTGCTTTGTTTTCGCTGAGCACTGCACAACGCTGGTGGGGCCTCGTCAAGTAATTTTTTTTTGCCTTTGGTCCCCCCTTCCCACTTAAGCTTAACTCAGGAAGTCAAATATATTATTATTATTATTAATTAATATTATTAAATGTAGACAGTCCTAGCAACAACGAAGCTTCCTGGCGGTTTGATGGAAGCCGCCGCTTCAACGAGAGGAAGCGGAATCTTTCCTGAATTTCTCGCCGCCAGGGTGTTGTTTTGTACCACCAATCCATGCACAATTATAGGAGTCCCAGCCAATTAGAACTTATCAACGCTTTCCACAATTTTGACTACTTTGGGTATATTTCGATTTATGTTGTTCGAATAGCCGATTTTAGGGAATTCAGTGTTTATGCGCCTTTGAGTATATTATGTTAATACTCTAAAGTGAGTTTCTAAAAATGCGTAAAATATTTGTGTTGCAATTCAAGAAAAAAAACGATTGTTAGACATTTGCACGCTATAGAGGTAACGCGAGTATACACATTACCACCGGGCACTCTTTGTAGGAGGTTCCATGGGATGCTTCACATATATCCACACCTCTGTCTAACATAAAGTCAGCAGGATATTTTGGTTCAATTGGCCTTGGTCTGTCTTTCCAGCAGCAGCTTGATAACTTACTGTAAAACAATAAATATTACCGTTACCATCCGCACTCATATAAGCACTAAGATGTGGGTCTTACAACTTTTTTTAAAGTTTTTGAATGTATTTCAGGTTCAAATTTAAACATATAATCAAATGCAGCTGTGCCAAACATTTTTAATTTTTCATATTATAAGGAGACGTATTCCACACCATAAATTGTAATTTAAAAATTTGGTAAACCCATTCCTACAAAAGAAAAGCAGTTTAACTTTCCGCTCACTGGAGTGTGGAACTGGAAACCTGTCTGGATTGTACTTGAATTTCAGATGTTTACAAGTTATTATTTTGTCTACAATCCTAATTTCAAGTTTTCAGTAAGAATTCCAGTTAGATTATAGTTCCATCATCTAGATAGTGAAAAACTATGTGTATTTTTTGGTAGGTATTACATAAAAATTTGTATTGTATTCACGAATATTAATATATTCAAAGTTAGTGCAGTACAGCAAACCAGGATGCAGTTGTATTATATAAATTGAGAGGCGAGAATATTCAATCACCATAATATTCTGGTTTTACATTTATACCCCTTTTTTACGCCAAAGTTTTATCGAAACAAGCTGCCCCTGGCAAGTATTTGTAAAGGATGGCATACGTTTATATTGGCTTAGAAAATCACTCGATGCAGCCATCCCACTTCAAGGATTTCTCCACTGGATGGCTACGGACCAAGCCAGTGTGCAATCACACCATTCACCAAAAACACAATCTACAAAAAACCTTGAAAAACTTCAAAGGAAAACATACTGAGCCAATAAATACAACCACGAAATGTCTAAAACGACTCGAAATATTTTTTGCAAGAAGAAAAGAAAAGCAAGTTTCAGTTAAATTAATTAAATAAACAATTGCAAAGTTACGAAAGGACTCTATCAAGACAAGTAATAGACACAAATATAAATATGTGCACATGCAAATATAGATATAGAGAATGAAGATAAAATGGACAATTATTTTATATTTTAAAAACTACATATGCAGAAAAATATATTATTAAAGAAAAGACAGATACATTCACACAAAGAAATGCTGAAAGTCCTCTTAAAAGAAATTCATTGCGAACAGAGCAAAAACTCAAAACTGTTGTTATCATTTTGATTATCTTGTCCACAACAAAAGATAACGGTAGAAACATGTAACAAATGTTCACAAGAGTGTATATAGATACGCGGTTTATTAGATCATTATCGCGTTCCGCCGCTACTACATTTGCGTCTGCTTCAGGAGTGGTATCTTTGGCGCGCACGCGAGTCGTACTAAAAATAGTTGATTTAGTGGTTTTCGATGACACTCAGTAAGTTTCTAATTTGAACAATATAAATCTTTTTCACTAAAAAAAGTTAACAAACTTTATTTAATTAGCCGGCTTATTTCAAAGATTTGCCACCCACATAGTGTCCTCCTGGCCGTATAACTCACCTCCTATAAACCGCAAAAGTGTAACTCTCACGCCTTTTTTCAAACAAAAATTTGAAGCTTAAAAAACACCCTGTGAATTTATATATATATATATATATATATATATATATATATATATATATATATATATTGTGAGGGTGATTATGATATATATATTTGAGGGTGATCTGTAGAAGAACAACAGCGATGGCTGCTACAAATATGCCCGAAGAAAACCCCAGCTCGTGCAACACAACTGCGCGGGCTCCTTTTTGTCTTTCGCGGCAGTGTCCGTCGTCGTCGTCTTCGTAACATTTCCCCCGGTGGTGGTAGGGCCGGTCATCCGGCACTGGGGTGTTGGTTAGGTTGAGCAGAAGTACGGTTTCATACGATCCACGTGAACGATGTCCTGGCACCTCGAGCGATGGTCACGGGGCTGGGTCACGGGCACTACCTCGTAATTGATGTCGGAAAGGCAACGAACAATGCGGTATGGGCCAACGAATTTTTTAGGAGCTTTTCGCATTTGCCGGTTTGGCGAAAAGGTGTCTTGAGCAAGACGAGATCACCAACATTATAGGAGACCGGTATGTGGGATTCCGCATGGCGAAGCTGTTGTTGTTGTTGGGACTGCAGAGTTTGCAGTCGGGCAAGTTGGCGGGCATCTTCGGCTCGGGACACGACGTCAGATGTGTAGGGATCCAAGCAAGTTTGCACGTATGGCAAAACAGTGTCAAGAGTCGTGAGTGGATCACGAGCGTATAAAAGATAATACGGCGAAAATCCTGTAGTTGTTTGTCGGGCGGTATTGTACGCGTAAGTGACAAAAGGAAGGATTGCGTCCCAGTTGGTGTGGTTTTCTTCAACATACATTGACATCATGCTTGCTAGTGTATGGTTGAGTCGCTCGGTGAGCCCATTCGCCTGCGGGTGGTAAGCAGTTGTTACATGATGGACTGTACTTGCGAGTTGCAGGACTTCATTGAGAAGTTTGGCAATAAAGGGCGTGCCTCGGTCACTTGTGACTGACTGTGGAGCGCCATGACGTAGCAGAATGGAGTTCAGAAAGAAGTTCGCAACTTCTTTTGCGGTAGCATCAGGAACTGGCTTAGTTTCAGCATAGCGGGTATTGTAGTCAATGGCTACAATGACCCATCGATTGTTGTTTGCAGACGTGGGAAATGGGCCCAAGAAGTCAATTCCAATTTTTTGGAAAGGGTGGCTAGGTGGTGAAAGCGAGTGAAGTGTTCCGGGTGGCTTTGTCGTTGGGTGTTTTCTTGTTTGGCAGTCGTGACAAGATCGGACGTATTTGTTGATAGAACGATACATTCCGTTCCAGAAGTAACTGGCTCGAACTCGGAAATAGGTCTTGGAGAAGCCGAGATGTCCGGAAGTTGGGTCGTCATGATTAGCGCGAATAATGTCGTTTTGAAGGGAACGGGGAATGACAAGAAGCCACGGGCGTCCTTGCGGTTCATAGTTTTGCCGAAATAGCGTCGTCCCGTTGTGAAGCGCAAATAGACGCGCTATGCGTGCTGTGCGTTGAGGTGGATGTAGGTTTGTGCCACGAAGATGTTCAATCATCGGCTGAAAGTGGTGATGCAACAATATTCGTGCTTTGCGCTAACACCGTGCGAACTGGATCCCTGACTGTTAATGACCTGTGAAATACCCGTTCTTTTTTCACCACGCGCAGTCGAAGTCTGCAGAAAATATAAGGACAAAACTGAGCATGAGTTCCACCCCCTCAACTTCGCAGCCAGAACAAGCGGCAACGTGATCTGAAGCCGATTTATATGCCGCCAATGTTGCAGCAGAGCCATGCGACTGAAGGCTGTTGGCCAAGAGGCACAGGAGGCTGCAGCTACGTTCGGCAGACGTCGATATTGTCGTGTTTCCGGCTGTTGGTCGCTCATCGCAGCGACGGTTGGACAAACAAGGACACTACCCGTATATGGTTCTCGAGCTATAGGATTATCTAGCGAGCCCAAAGTCGAGTAGTACCACGCTTTAATGCTCGGGTCAATCTATAATTGCCGTCGTTCAAATATCGTGACTGGGCGCGTACTGCTACCGCCCAGCTACTCATCAGGCTTTGCGAAGAGATTGAATGAAAACATCGGATTTTGTCCTCGAAATTACCAGCCCAATCGAAGGAGTTTCTTGGTCAGTGGCGTTGCGTGCGAGTATCCTTGAGTCCCACTAGTGCGCAGCAAGCTCAGTGTAAAGTGAAGAACATTCCAACTTTGAACATCGTTGCACCGCTCCTTTAAGAAAGGATCAGCCATCTGGGCTGCAGCAATGTCAACATTGGTCAGAGGATGCAGTTGCGAGAGGATTGCGGGAGTCTTCGAATGAGAGGCTGGTGGAAGTGGGCACCGGGACAAGCCGTCGGCATCCAGGTGTCTTTTTCCTGATTTGTAGAGGACGGTGAAATTGTAATCTTGAAGTTCTGAGAGACCATCGTCCGAGGCAGCCTGACGTATCTTTAAGACTGGCGAGCCAGCAGAGGGCATGGTGGTCGGTCACGATACGAAACTGAATGCCATAGAGATAGGGACGGAACTTTGATATAGGCCCATATAACAGCCAGATATTCACGTTCAGTGATAGTATAATTTCGCTCAGCTGGTGTAAGGGTGCGACTTGCGTATGCGATAACTTGTTGGGTGCCTCTAGAATTCTGGGCCAAGACTGCTCCGATGCCGTGTCCACTTGCGTCGGTGCGTATCTCGGTTTCGGCTCCTTGGGTAAAGTGACCGAGGATGGGACTGCTTGTCAAGGTCAATTTTAGGGATCCAAACGCCTGGTTTTGAGATGGACCCCATTCAATTTGGTGTTGGTGCGAAGGAGTTGATTAAGACGTTCAGCGACGTGAGCAAAGCCAGGAATGAACTTGCGGAAATAGGTGCACAATCCAAGAAAAGCACGGACGTCCTTTTGAACTTTGGGAGTAGGAAATTCTGAAACGGCTCGAGTTTGTCAGGATCCGGCCGGATACCATCAGCGCTTACTAGATGCCCAAGTACTTTTAGTTGCCGAGTACCAAATGTGCATTTCTTGAAGTTTAACTGTAGGCGGACGGACCGGAAGCAATCAAACACTTGTTTCAGGCGGTGCAAATGTTCATTAAACGTCCCTGAAAAGACGACGACATCGTCAAGGTAGCAGAGGCATACATTCCAAGTGAGGCCACGGAGCAATGTGTCCATCATCCTTTCAAAGGTTGTGGGGGCGTTGCAGAGACCAAACGGCATTACGTTAAACTGATAGAGGCCGTCAGGCGTAATGAAGGCTGTTTTCGCTTTGTCAGCTTGAGCGACAGGTATCTGCCAGTAGCCGCTTCGGAAATCCATTGATGAAAAAATGATGAACCTTGCAGTGCGTCTAAGATGTCGTCGATCCTTGGCAGCGGGTAAACATCTTTCTTGTCACCTTGTGTTAGACGGCGGTAGTCCACGCAGAAGCGCCACGAGGCATCCTTCTTTTGAACAAGCACGACGCGCGACGACCATAGTGGCGAGGGTTGGCAATAAAGACCGAATGTCTCTACTGAACTGCGCGAGGCGCGCGTTCGCTGCAAGCGGTGCCGCCGCCATGCTACTTGTAGTCATCCCTTTCGGGCTTCCCGGCTACATAGCCAGGGCTGCGCTGGCTGCGCGTACATCATCGTAGACCCCATCGTTGCCGAAACGCCCGGTCATCGGCTTCCTCCGGCATGTCTGCACTTTACACCATTGTGTTGTTAGTGATGTCCTTAGTTTGTCAGCACAGCGCAAGCGTAGTTTCAGGTCGTCTTATCCTGCCGGAATCGCTTTGTCGTCTGCTTCGTCGTCGTCGGCTTCTTCGCCCTGGTGAACGCTGAGCCCACTGCCGTTCACGCCGGTGGTCCCACTGCAGGCCGCGGGAAAAAAACAACGACGCCATTGCTCAGGCATTCTCGGCTCGACCTGACGTCCTCAACGAACTTGGAAGCAAGTAAGCATCTGGCGCCATGGGAAAGAACAGAGAAAAAATTTTCGTGAGGGACCATCGGCTCTGGATGTAGCAGCGTGAAATTAACAGCATAAAGAGTGTTGGTCAAAAACTGAGCTTGCGGTAGTGCCAGCAGTGTTGCACAGCGTTGAATCAAGAATGAAGTAAGAGGAGCTAAATATACTTTCTCGCTGAGCGGTAGTTTTCAAAGTTGTTTCACTCTGGTTGACAGCCTGCGCGATAGGGCAGGCAGGATGAACTGCGGGAGAGGCCTGCACACAAAGAAGAAATGATCTACAGAAAGGCCATGCCTGACGCCGCCGAACTGGGCATCTGTCAAAAGAAGAGATGATTTTTCGTGTACAGTTTCTATTCAGTTTTATTTTGTTTGTGATGCGCCAAATGCTAACAGTCGCTCAACGTAGAGCTTTTTCTGCATGCGGTCTCGATTGGTGTTCATGCAGAATGGATCTCCACGTCAGCCTAATGATCACCACAAAGGAAAGAGGTTCGTTTGTTACTTTTATTGCAGGTCGTGCGTAGCACTTTAAATTACATGTATGGTGTTTTCACGTTTGAAGGAGAAAACAAAAAACGAAGACTGCTTCCGGAAAAGTAGTTTTATTTCAAGTGAAGCATATCAACGTGGTGCTCTTTTTAGTGATTTTCCAATCTTTTAAAGCGCAGTTGTGCTTGAAACATGTCGTCACATTAAACAGTTATAACCACTAAAATACATTGAGCGGAGGTGTATGTAAAAGCAGGCCTCCGGCAAACAGTGCGGAAATCCCTATTTGAGATAGACATACGGATAGACTGCTACGGAGCGAATGCTTCAAAGAGATCAGTACGGAACACTTTCACCGCTCTGTTTCTGTGCCCTATAATCTCAAACATTTTAGCGACGTGCAATAGAGTGCATGGATATAAATTATGAATCATATCGCGAAACAAATCGTGAAAACGATATTTTTTTCTGCCGCTCTGGTCCGACACTGTTTACCTTTCTTGCCTGCTTTCTTTCGGAGACATAATTCCGAGACCTTTTTGTCTGGTGCTGTTGTTATAGCTCATGCATACAGCAGGAGAAGTCACCCATTGAAAACCGCAGTAAACATCTCAGCAGAAGTCCGTGCTAACCCGAAAATTCCAAAACGCTGGGCGTACAATGCGCATTGACGCGGCCGGAAAACTAGGAGAACTACAGGTACCAGAATGCACCGCGGCGGCAGGCGGTGTACCAACTCTTGGTGAGATCGGTCCATTATCTTGTTCTCCAACATCTCGGTGACGTGCTGTTGGATGGTTTTACGTTCCATGGGTGAGATCGATAAGGTCTGTACTTTTCACTGGAGATGCATCCCCGGTCTGTCGATACGATGGTGCACCACTGACGTTTGAGCGAGAACTCGGCTGCCGAAGTCGAACAAATCGGAATATGCTGAGAGTAGGTGACCAAAGAGTAGTGCTTCTCGGCAGGTAAGGCGGCATCCACTATTGTTTTTATCATGTCGCTATTGCGGCCGGCAGTTGTGTGGAGACACACCAGTTGACGATACGTCTGTGTGGGGGGGGGGGTTGTGGGGATATTTATACAGCGTGTAGTTGGTCAGCCATTTAAAGTTGCGACGGAGTCACTCGCTGTAGATGAGCAATTGTAGCCAGTGCGCGCAACCGCTAGCCTGGGGTCTTTAACGTGCACCACGCAGTAGTGATACACGACCGCACGCCGGTACGATGCTCATCCAGATCGAAACGGGCAGGTGGGGCTCGAACCCAGGATCCCTGGCCCTGCAGCGCGAGCTTTCGCTCCACGCGCGTCGAGCTTGGTGTGCGCTTTAGCCCACTCGGCCACCGATCCCCCTATGCGTTCAGGTGAAGAGGGCAACTATGTGTTCTTCATATCGGTTTATAGTTGCTACTTGAGTGTTTCGTGAAAGTATTTACGGCTCGGGAGAGGTATAGCTAGGCAAATAGGAACGTGGCCTTCCACTAGTGGACACAATGGAGTAGGGCAATGCAGCATTTTTCTTCAGAAATAGTCTTTCGGAAGCGTCCGCCCAGTACAGGTTTCCTGTGATGGGTGGCTCGGGCCCCAGCCCGACGATGACGGCGGATAGGGGTGGTACAAGAAGGTCGTCATGTGTACGAAGGGTCTGGTGGTGATGAACTGGAGGATCGATCCACAGAATCGTAACCGTTCAATTCTAGTTCACTGGCTGCACAGTTTATGAGGGCGTCAGTCGACGTTGGAAGTCACATCCTGAAATAACATCGGCGACGCAGTTTGAAAGCACAAGGAATTCAATGATGTAGGACATGCCATGCAAGGGACAGAGGTATGGTGGCATCACTCGGAAGTTGGACTAATTCACCATTGCCTCACGCGCAATAAGTGTCCACTGGCTGGAGTGAGCACCCTACGTAGGCGGCGAAAGATGTTTTCTGAGATGCATGACTTTGCGGCTCCGTGCGACCAAGGCGACGAATTCGTGCCCTGCCGATACAAACATTGACCGGTAGTCGGCCCAATAAGAGGAGGATTTGCGTCTGATCAGGCAGCGCAGCCTGACTTCTGGTGGCAACGCAGGCTGCCCTTTTGTGTTGACGACGGCGCCGACGCAACTGCAGCGCGCGTTGAACGGAGAAACGGAGCGGCGGCGTGTTGGGTATAGAGAGGGCGACCGGCGGCGGCGGGTGCCAGATGCTTCGGGAGCATCGGTAGGATGGCGAGCGTGCCGAGAGGAGGGCTTCAGAGGAAGGCTTGCAACCGAATTTCTTGAATAGCGAGAAAAACTAGAGGTCCACGATAGGAAGCATTGTCGGTCATTCGTCTGCGGCAGTAACGGGCGATGTGGACCAGCTGCGTGGCAATAGAAGCATACTGGACTTTGATCGTCGGTGCGCCATATGTCAGTCCGTCAGCGCTGTCTATGTGGTCGATACGTGATGGTTGAGCGCGGTCCAAGAATGGAGTCGTGTAACGTGACTGACGTCGTGTCGACCATAGGGCAAAGTGGTGGTGATGGTTGCGTCGTCGGCGCGTAGATAGGGGGAACTACCTGAACTTGGTTGAGAGCCGCGCTAGTTCGTCCTGTATACTACCTTCTGAACACATTGCAGTGTCCATTCGTTGGTGTACTGCAACGTTCGGGGCATGGAGTGGAGTTAAGTAGCTGCCTGTAGCTCCTGGCGAATGATCCGACGATTAGCTCGGAAGCTGCAACAGCGTTGCGTTGCTGTGCACATCCGGAGACGCTCGAATGGACTACCGATGATGCGTGCACTGTAGGCCCTTTCGTGCCTTTTACCCGTAATAAGCTGTTGGACAGTTGAGGACTTCGCCACGACCGTGAAGAGTACGTGACAGCACCTTTAAATAGGTGCCGGATTTGTCCTCTTCGTCACGTCATTATCAACACGTCGGCACAGGCGGGCGACGTCCTCAATAGGCAAGGTGATGACTCTGGCGTGGACTGGTACCCTCCTGGCGAGTTTATCTTTGGCCTGTTGCTTGCGACTTTCTGGCTTTCCAGGACTTCCGCAAAAGCCGTCTGGAATGCCTTCGCACGAATCGATCTCTGTCTTCGTGGTTATCGAACCACTGGAAAGCGGTGTCTTTAAAAATGCTGATATTGCTAGCTGGAAGCCGTCGTCCCACCGTTATGTTGACTGGCCCGATCATAACTTTTGAGCCAGTCGTTGACGTCAGCTTCGGCGTTCCGCTGAGAACTGGTGGGTCTCGTTGTCGGTTTTTGACGGTCGGTGAGGCGGGTGCGCGTTGTTGGGTGGCGTCCTGGTCTCGTCGGGCATGGCGGTCCACGTTGATCGCCCGCTGCGGAGCTCCAGGACAAGAGAGATGGGGATGGTCCAACCTCCACCACTTGTGAGGGTGATTATGATATATATATTTGAGGGTGATCTGTAGGAGAACAACAGCGATGGCTGCTACAAATATGCCCGAAGAAAACCCCAGCTCGTACAACACAACTGCGCGGGCTCTTTTGTCTTTATATATATATATATATATATATATATATATATATATATATATGTCAAAGATGTATACATTAAAGTAAAGGTAACGAGTGTAGAGCCCGTGAATGTTTATATACCCCTAAGAAGAAATTGGACGGGTTAAGAAGCAATAGGAGATAGAAATAACATTGCCAAATCAGATAGTAGTTCATATACAGGGCAGGGGGAGCTAAAACTTGCGAGTGCTGAAAAACAAAAGCAATTAAAAAAGCTAAAAAAGTAAAAACAAGGAGAGATTATCCAAGCTCGCACAACAAAAATGAAAAAAAAAAATCTCGACATGACATTGAAATTACGCAACGCGAAATCATTTCCGCTGTGAAGATGCAAAGACCGACTGAATATAACCTTTCTTGGTCAGGAGAATGAGTGCCTCAAACGGCTCAGTGCCAGGGAAGATTTAATTTTTAAATCTGCAGACAAGGGCGGCTCTATAGTTTTTGTTAAGGACAGCAGCCATTTCCTGCAGAAAATTGCCCCACTAGACATTCCGGATAACGCTTTTCTCGTAACTCTTTATGTGGCTTCGCTTGTATACCTATATACCCCAAAGAGACGGAATGGCGGCAGTGACCAAAGTGCATGAACATGCTCATCACAGACTTGACATCGAGGAGGACGTCCTTTCGATTCTAATGAAACTGGTGCTGAAGAACAATCACATTCAATTTGAGAATTGGCACTTCCTACAGACTAACGAAACCGCCATGGGAACTAAGATGGCTCCAACTTACGCTAACATATTTATGTAAGAACTGGAAACCATCTCTTTTCGCCGAAAGCCCCACTCAACCGCTGTTTTACAAAAGATACATCGACGACATATTCATGATCTGGGTCGGTACTGAGGACGAACTCATGAAATTCATCGCGACCTTCAATTTAGCTTACCCATCGCTAAACTGTATCCACTGTATATCACAAAAGTACATGAACTTCCTGGATGTAACTTTGGAAATCGCTAATAATAAATTAAGTACGAAACTTTAGAGAAAACCTACCGGTAGACGAAGTGGTGCCCGACGGAATGCCAACATCATCACGACGCCGACCGCGACACGAGGTGGTTCACGATGTTCCACTCAGGTCATTCATTCTGCGCTCGGTAGGTCTGAATTTTTCTTGTTCCAGAGGGCATTTTTTAGCTCACAATTATTTTGGGATGTTTTGCGTTGCATCGGGGCGACGCGTTTTTAAAGGAGAGTGTAATTCCGCGTGCATGATCGAGAAGATACGCTTCTCCATTCATCTAGAAGATGCGTATATACTCTAACCCCGAGCGTAAACGATAAGGAGGCCAGAATGACCTTGACTAGTCAGTCTCGCCATAACTCTTTCGCAAACCTTCCAGGTCAATATATTCAACATGAAAAGCATCGTAGATAAAGAGCCGAGCGCCGTATTGCCGATTCATTTACTGATTTTCTCTCGCTATAGCCAGCTGTTGCCCTGACGCACCGTCGCTCGCCGCTTCGGCCGTCGACGCTCGCTGCTGTTTTCTCGACGTGTGTTCTTTTTCGTTTCTGCCGCAAGTTCGTCCCCATTAAATCCTTAGTTCATTTGGTCTTCTCCAGCCTCATTGTCTGTCATTCGTGACAATATATGCAAAAACAACCTGAACAAAAAAAATTATTCATATAAATTAAATGCCCGCTGATAATTCAGGCTAGTTAACTAGCCCGTGGTCTCGCTTTCGCTCTCTATTTTATACGAATTTTTTTCCCTGAAACTATTAACTTTAGTTTTTAAACGAATATAATTAGCTTAAACCTATAATACCTCAAGTAGAACAGGTAGGACACAAACTATTTTTTATAGTTTTTGTTTCTTATCTCCACTTATAATTCTGGCAAGTATGCTCCGACATCCAATTCTTGTAATTTATCACTTGTAAAATGGTTGCAATTGAATAAATTTTTAAGAGTAAACCAGTTCTCTTTTTATTCAATTTTTTCTTGCTTTTAGGACCCACTATCAGCCTATAATATTCTGCTCAAAACATTTTAGGACTCAAATTATCAGAGTTTACTACTAAACATCTCGAATTCGCAACAGAAGCTTAATGTTATGTTTTAATCATTAAAAATAAATATGAAGCCTGAAGAATGTCTTGATATTTTGTGATACGATGAAATTTATGAATCGTCTTTTTACATCTTGTCTAAAATTGGGAAGTGAACACGGCCGGAGGAGTATTACATGCAGATCCTCCCTCATTCTTGACGCATTCAAGGTATCAGAGTTGGTTTTAGGCAGAGCCACAGTATGTGGCAGTACTGACTACCGCAATAGTGACGCTACATAAAGGTACTAGACGCAGGACACAGGCCAGATTCTTGAAGAGCTTCTTTGGCGACGACACGTTCGCTAAACCGCCCGAAAGTTAGGACATCGTACAAAGTAAAAAAAAGGAGACACGAACCTTTTCTTAGATAAACAAAGCAATGTTCTCGTACGGGAAAACGAGAACTTCGGGCGTCCCGCAAGCTCCTGATCAACGCAAGAGCAGGCTGTTGCTATGACGACAGCACCTTCGACAATACAAACAGCCAATAGACCGATTTTAGACAGCTATATAACTAAGAATTCCAGTCATGCGAGACGCCGTCATAACTGTAGTTCATAGGAGTCGGGCGCCAGTACACGAGAAATCTCGTGCAGCATTGTGCTCTGCACGCGAAGACCCTCAGCGGGGTTGTAGCGCGTGCTGAGAATACAGTTCAAAACCTACATGGCAGCCGCGGTGGCGTAAGGGAAATGGTTGTGAGATCGGTCTTTTGAAGTGCCATAGGCTTCGGAGCACGTGAGTTTTGTATCACAACAAGCGTAGCCAGCTCTGCCGGCAACGCTTGTTTGGTGATCGTGTCCGTCCACTGATATGTCGACGCTACCGTGATTTAAACGGGCGTGAATGGTATGTTTTACCGAGCCCGGAATAACGGCATTGATCGACTGACACGAACTCAACAAAACTACCATCGTTGTTAAAAGAAGACGACTTGCACAGCTTGTTTGCAAACCGGTGTAGATGGAAACCGGTTGCAGAAATGAGGAAAGTGTGGCCATTTGGTAGTGAATCATGGTGAGGATTAAAGCGCACAAAAACAAGGACAACAAGGAAGAAGCACACACCACAGACTAACGCTAACTCGCAACTGATCGTATTTATTGTGACCAAGATCCTAGTAGATAAACAAACACACGAAAAACACTCCCTAGATTGCCCGTGCGCAACCCACTTCGATGGGAAAAATAAAAATAAAAAATATAAAATAATAAACAATTCTCGAAAACACGTTCGTCGACAACGCACGTCTAAAAAACGCGGGACATGGCAGATTCAAGATAAAAAAATCACAGTCTCATTCAGTGCAACAGAGGGATGGCGAATGCAGTTCTCCCCCTTGGCCCTCTGCTTCTTCAAAACCTTCAAAACTTACTTGGCCCTCTGCTTCTTCAACGCACCCAAAGTCTTGATGCAATCAACCAGAGGGGAGCAGTCGCACCTGCTGCAATGGACGGCCAGGTGGCCTGAAGGTGTAGAGCGTGACAAGGTGCTGTTCTCACGAAGTTTGTGATTGACACGTCTTCCGGTCTGCCCTAGGCCTTTCCGCAAGATAGCGGGATACAGTAAGCCATTCCCGCACGGCAATTGATGTGCCGCTTCACGTGCTTGGTTTCACAAGAAAGTTATTTTTTCTTTCGCTACACAGTTCCTTTTACATAACTGTACCAATTTGTTGGGCGCCTTAAAAACACCAATACGTCGTACCGCTATGCCACGTTTCTTTATGTGGTGCGACATTCCATGAAGATAAGGCATGGCGACAGGTCTGAGTGGTGTCCTTCGTGCCACCCGACCTGCCGTTCCCCCAACCCCTTCAGCAACACTCTCGTATCTGCAAGATTGAGATTTCTTGTCGTGTATCTGCCATGTCCCGCGTGTTTTTGATGTGCGTTGTTGACGAACGTGTTTTCGAGATTTGTTTATTATGATTTTTTTTGCTTTTATTTTTTTATCGAAGTGTCTTGCGCACGAGCGATCTCGGGGAGTGTTTCTTTTCTGTGTTTCCTTTGTCTATTATGTCACAATATATCAATTAGTTGCGAGTAAGCGTAGTCTGTGGTGTGTGTTTCTTCCCTGTTGTCCTCGTTGCTTCTGCGCTTTAATCTTCACCAAGAAACAAATTGCCATAGCGTTGCTTGCAGTCTGGGGTATGCCGGAGGAGTCGAAGTTCAAGAGCATACTTTTAGACTACAAGAATGCCAGCAAGAGCTACGTAAATAGCTTCTCACCCAGGGAGCGGAAACGCGCCCGCGATCAATCGAAGCACTGGAAACGCACTGTTGGGCTGCCTGCGTCTTGGTAACCACCGCGCGAACGATTTTTTACAACCGAATATATGAATTGCTTGGCCACTAGACATCTGCAACTCGATGCTGACGTGATGTGCGGCGGAGAAGGTTACAGGCATCAGTAGCTCGCAAAGTGAGGCTCTAGTTCGGCATGAGTTGTCGTTTCTAGTACCCCCTACAAAAATTGATCTTGACATTCTATGGACTGGCTACTTCTGTAGATGTTTGCAGGGACAACATCGCCTTCCCCGCAACACGCTCTCCCGAGCCGCGGAGGAGGCTGGCACGCACCGGGGATACCCGACACCAGCTCGGGGGCCCGGATGCGGGCCAGACGGCCAGACCTCTGCGAGCGTAGACTAAACAACTCAAGTCGCCCCACGGCAGAGAGGAGAGAAACGAAGAGAGGCAGACGCCTTACGAGCAGCGCCCGGTTAGGACGCATGAACATTCCTCGTAGTTTAATCGTCGTCATTTTTGCGCAGTTCCTCAGAAAAATAAAACGAGTTCAGTAGAACATCAAAGGCATCTACATTGGTGACCCGGACAAACAAAAAAGCCGACCTCAGGCGCTGCGATGAACAAAGAAGAAGAAAATGCTTCAGCCAACTCCTCAACCTCGGCGCCCCCTGCGGAAGGCGTCTCCGTCGTCGCCCTCAAGCTCCCACCCTACTGGCCTGCGGATCCCGAGCTGTGGTTTCTACAAGTGGAAGCGCAGTTCGCGGCTCGGAAGATCACCAATGATCGCACCAAGTATCATCACATCGAGGCCAGGGGCCCTATGTCGCGCTTTTGGACTCCCACGGCGACTAGGGAGAAGGAAGCGACGTCAACAACGCAGCAAACGTAGATTGGATGTTTCTTCTGCGGAAATTCTTCATCAGCGAATCTCACCCATTAACATCAAATCTGCGTTTGCTGCGTTGTTGACGTCACTTCCTTCTCCTAGTCGCCGTGGGAGTCCAAAACGCGCAACATAGGCCCCAGCCTTCCACCAGACATCGCCACCGAGGTACGCGACCTGCTCCTCCAGCAACCAGCCACGGATGCCTACGCCACCCTCAAGCGGCACCTGATCCGCCGCACAACAGCTTCTGAGGAAAGACGGTTACAACAACTCCTGACCACCGAGGAACTTGGTGACCGCCGACCTACCTAGTTTTTGCGCCGCATGCAGCAGCTCATGGGTGAGAAGGCATCTACAATCGACGCTTCGTTTCTGCGGAACCTGTTCGTCCAGCGTCTGCCCCACACGTGCGCATGATCTTGGCGTCCGTTGGAGACCGCGGGATTGAACAGCTGGCAGAGCTCGCCGACAAGCTGATGGAGATCTCGACTCCGGTTGTATCGGCCGTCCAAGCTCCTACGGACGAGATACAACAGCTCCGCGCGGAGATCTCCCGCTTGACGATCACCGTCGCGACCCTGCAGCAACATCGCGGACGTAGCCAGTCACGGTCCCAACGGCGCCGCCCACCTCCTTCACCAGCACGACCCGACATCTGTTGGTACCACCGCCACTTTGGCGATAATGCCACTAAAGGCTCTGTTATACTCCGACGTAACGCGCGCACAAGCGAACGCTGGCCGAAGTCGGCTACGTCACGTCAGTCATACCGCGCGCGTCTCCCGCGGCGCGGCGTCGGTCGGCTGCCAGCGCGGCGCATGCGCAGAATTTGGCTACGAGGGCACATTTCCTGCGAGAGTGCGCCACTTCCGGTTACTTTTCGTTTCGAATAGCAGACGAAAATTCTCGCGCTTCTTGAGGGCCAAGTTCGAGGGATGGCGTGGACGTACCTTGCACGACAAAAACTAGCGCTTGCACTGTTAGTGCACCGCCTGCGCCGCAAGCGTAGGCGGTCAATGTACATACGGTACATCTTTGACAAGCGCGCGGTCTACGGTACTCAAGCTTCCTCGTGTCGTAGACACACGGGTGAGGACGAATTCCTTCGATCAGCTTCTTGACGACCGGGTCCGATTCTTCAAACCATGACGCCACACGAAGAGGTGCTCCTGTCGTCTGCTATTGATCGTATTCGCCGCGCTTTCCGCGCCAGGGCTGCCGGGAGCCAGCGCGTGATGCATCCTGGTCCGGCGTCGCTGGCGCGGCCCATTTGCTATATCACCAGTGCCCCGGCACGCGCTGAAAGAATCACGGGAACGGTCTTCCTTCAGCTCCTTAGTCAAGGGTAATTTCGACCCAACCTTCGTGACACAGTTTTTGAACGTAATTCGGAGTCACCCTGAACAAGCACCTGATATACCCCAGTGACCTGTCATATCGCTTTTCAAACTCCTCAATGTCAGCGTTTTTGATGCTGTTCATGCTGTCCACACTTCAACCTGAATGGGCTGACAGAAATCTCTTACATTATTATTATGCTTATCATGCTGATATTAAGTTAGAAACGCTAAAAATGCTATAAACCAGCCCCGTGGACTCCGACCTAAATCCTGGTTTTTGTTGTAGTGAATTATCGGTCTTTTAAGCAATTCCTGCTCAAACAACAATCACGAGAATGATAATATTGTAAGAGATTTCTGCAGCTCAGCCAGATTGAAAGGTGGATCGCATGCGCAGTATCAAAAATGCTGCCGTTTACGAGCAGTTTTAAAGTGATATGACAGGTCACTGGGGTATATCAGGCGCTTGTTCAGGATGACTCCGAATTACGCTCAAAATCTTCCAACCATGAAGTTGGTCGTAAATTAGCAATCACTATACTTCGTTTCACCCTTCCGTCCAGACGCAGCCGATGCTACGAGATTATATGACGAATCAGACAGCGTCAAAAGGGCACCATCATGGTGTTCGTAATGTTTCTGTCTGTGTTTTCATCGCTGAACCAATCATAAACAGAAAAAGCCTAGTGATTTGCACTTTCGACGCGGTCATTGGTCCCGTTCCTTCGAGCATCCGCGCGTCTGGACGGAAGGTGAAACGAAGTATAGGGAGCTGAAGGAACACCGTTCCCTATGATTCCTTGAGTGCGGGCCGGGGCGCTTGGGAGTGCTGCAAATGGTCTATACGGCATGCTCCATTTTGGCGTCGAGGCGGTCAGGCTGCGTCGAACGCCGCCGGTCGTGTCGGTTACGCCACGACGCGCCGACGTGACGTCGCTGTGACGCGCTCGTACGCGCGCACGCGTTACGTCGGAGTATAACAGAGCCTTAACAGAGCCACACGCCACTACATGGGAAACGGAACGGAGAGCACTAGAGGCGGCAAGTGCCTCGGCCACTCCGGAAAGCCGCCAACGCCTCTTTTACGCTCCCCGATCGCGACACCGGACTCCGCTTCCTCGTGG
>JAZHYW010056800.1:0-46956 GCA_037355805.1 Ixodes ricinus
GGTTGTTGGGGGTTCCCTCTTCTGCCTCCATCAGGTGCCTTTCCTTTGTGCGTGGCTCTGGTGGGAGGTCCAAGTAGGGGTACGTGTAGCCCCCAGGATGGTAGCGCCACCCACATCCATAGTACCCGTTGAACTGTTTGCAATTCTTGACTGCTGATCTAGCAACGGAATCTACAGAGCACACAACTGCAAATACGCGAGTGGTAACCGTTGCTCCATTTCTAACATAGGAAAAGCCTGCCGACAGTTCCTGGAGCTCTTTTACGAAGGGCGTCAGCAGTGTCGTCATGTTTGGTTTTGATGCTCCGAACCAGATGGCTGGCATCAGCATGTTTTGTTTCCTTTCAGCGGGTTCAAGTTGTAAGATCTCGCATTGAATGGGCCAGATATCAAATGTCGATTTCTCAAACACCCGTATACCGTCGGTGTTCCACATCAGAGATCTGTCATTTTTTGTGAAGTCGCTACAAAGACTTTTGTCTTCCTTGCCATCCAGAATGTCGGTAATCAAAGGTCCACCTCGTGATGTGGGCACACGTTTTAAGTCAGGCTGAGCAAGGATACGGAGCAACTGTTCCTTGAGGGGCATAACCAGAAAAAAGGACAGGAGTCAGTATCTATACTACGGCAACAGTTGTCGCAGTTTCTGTTGTGTGCAACCTCATTTGAAGGTCCTAGGTAGCCCTTGCAATGAAAGCAGTACAGATGCTTGGTTGCTTTGGCTTGATGTGCCCCCATCGCCTTCAACAGAAGATACTTAGATTCTGGTGCCTTCCCAGCAGCGATTATGCTCAGCATATTTAAAAGGTCTGCTGTGGCCTTGTCACTTTCTCTGTGTCGCAATATGTACGCCATCACTAGAGCAGCTATTTCATCTTGCTCATCAGCCTCTGCCATGGCGTCTGTTGGTGCAGCTTGATGTGGGCCCTGAAAGATATTCAAAAACAACACTTTTTGAATTTTGTACAATGAAATAGCAAAGAGCACTTGATGTACAATGTTTATAATGAACAGCACAGCGGGCTAAAGAGGTAGGCATCTATTCCTAAACTCCAAGTTTATAGTCAAGCCTGATATCCGTGAAGCTATATAAAATTTAATTACGAGCGGTGAACCATATTGATTTACAGTCTTTTGTTCGTTTTTTCTGAAGGTTCCGGAAACGTATAGGTTGGTAGTTGCCCATCGCCTCAATAAATTCTTTCTGGAGCTTAGGCACTTGCGCCACCGGTGGTGCAGCCTTTCTATGCTGTGCCAGAACCACTTTTTCGAAGTACGTACGTCACTCCCACACCTGGACAGCTACTCCCCTGCAGGTCATCAATGACCGTGGAATGCCATCCTCACAGAGCTGTTTTCGTAGTCCTGAACGAGTAATTATCACTGGTGGCCAGGGGCGTAGCCAGGGGAGGGCTTATAAGGCTTGCCCCCCCCCCCCCAGAATCCAACCGACCCTATAATATACACATGCATTTTGACTCCCCTCCCCCTCTCCGCAAACCAAGTCGTGGACATTCGAGCCACCTCAACCCCCCCCCCCCCTAAAAAAAAGTCCTGGCTTCGCCACTGTTGGTGGCCGGGCTACGAGAGTACGACAGGCGTGGCAGTACCTAGAATTCAAACGTGATAATGGCGTTAGTTGCTTTCCGGCTTGCATAGAGACGGGCATTGTCATGCTGCAAGAGTTCACCTTTTGCACATTTCCCCAACCGCTTCTTCTGGATGGCGCGACACAATTTCCTGAAGGTTGCCACATATGCGGCGCTGTTGCCGGTGGTTCTCGGGTCCAGCCAGTCGATAAGAATAACTACCTCTGTATCCCAAATGCCCTGCCAGGACGCCATTTCGCGGTCATTGTCATTGATGATAACTTAGAAGCAGCTGTCCAGGTGTGGGGCTGATGCCCTTCCTAGACATTGTTCCAGTAAGCATGAAAAGGTTACCGCGACAAGTGGTGCAGGTCCATTCGGCTCCGTAACGAACATGTCGAGATGATAGAAAAGTCTAACGCCCTCTAAGTGTTATGGTACGCCCTTTGTAAATAGCTAATTCTCATCTTGAACACAGACTTATCATCTCTGCTTAGGATGATTAAACATTTTGTACATCACGAGTGATCACGACATGCTGCCATTTATGGACCAATCAATGTGCTAATTCTGCGGGCTGCAAATAATTTTAATGGGACATGTACTTTACATTTTATTTTCAATGTGCGACCTGGCTGAGCACCGCATAATCCAGTCTTGATCCTTCTATATAACATGAAAAATTATTTCTATAAACTTGAGTCAAATTCTGGACCGTGTGTCCCATAACCAGTGTTCATTGTTTGACAACAGCAGGGAGTACACGAGTACACGGAATCCTTACCTGCAAGCCCGAGGTCTCGCCAAAATGGGCAGGCTCGGTACTGCTTGTCGAAGAAGGCACAGTTGTCTCATGGAGTGCATCAGGGGTCGCAAATTCATCTTCCATAGATGGTCCCTGGTGTGGATCCTGCAAAACATTTCAGTGTGATGAAAAAAAATGTTTTGAGAGTTTATGCGGCATGAGGTTGGGATGCCTTTGGGATCCAGCTACACTCAATGATGAGATGAGAAATTTATCCAGTGCAGTATGACTGCTAACCTGTGATGATTAGCATGGATTACGTAGTAATTAATAGTCACATGAACACATACTGTTATGATACTCATCCAGCTTGGACATTTCAGAAGTAGCATTTGAACTCGAGGATCCCTAGCTGGGTCCGCATGAGATTTTACTCTATGTTAGCCGGACTGTGATACGCTAACACCCTTGTCCACCGATCTCCTCCAAGGAGGCGTGATGAGCATGAGTGCATGTGGCATATGAAATCCACAATTGATGACCACATGACAGAGAGCTGATTCTGCACGAGATAATAGAATTCTTATAAGAAATGTGCTTTGATTGAAGTTTCTTTCCCTGACTTGACTGTACCATGCTGGAAACTCTTTGAATTATCATTCTAGATGCTGTCATTCTATCCTGAAGAACTTTTTACAAGCTTGATTCAATTACAAATGAATAATGTATAAATACATCGGTGTGTGTGTGTGTGCGCGTGTGCGTGTGCGTGTGCGTGTGCGTGTGCGTGTGCGTGTGTGTGTGTGTGTGTGTATGTATGTGTGTATTGGAGAACAGCTGATGAGGGAGAGAGTGGAAAGCCTAGAGCACTGCATGGTTGGGCTTTCCCGAAAACCCGGCCCGACTCAAGGGTAGACGCCTGATCTGTTGTAGCTAACTCTGCAGCTAGACGGTCTACAGCAACGTAACAATCATGAATAGACCGTTTTGCAAACGCCTGCATCACCAGTGAGCGCTCCGGGATTATGAAAGTTAAAGTTCTCTCAACCTCAAGCCGAGTTTAGTCGTCTAGGCTCGTCTTGGGTTGATGGAAGAAGGCTAGTGCAGCCAAAGCCATGTGCGACCAGGGCTAATGTAGTTTTGGAAATGGCTGTCACATGCCCCCACCTCCACTTTGTGTATCACTCTGCGCAGCGCCCACACTGAGAAGTCGAGGCGGGACATTTTGTCCACTGCACGTATGAAACGTTACTCCGCGTCCTAATATGACATACCCTTCATGTATTTAGTGATTTTAGCTTAATGCAGTAAAATGTGAAGACCATAAGGCAGCTTACCTCAACCTTTCCCCACGTCGTACGAGGGCAGCTGCTACTATCGCACTACCGCTCATGGTATCTATATTGTTTAGGATTATGCTGGTCATGGTGGTACCAAAGGTCTTACTGGTCATTTGAAGTGGTACCAAAGGTCTTCAACCTTTGGTACCACTTCAAAACTGCATGAGGTGGCGAGCCTTCAACAGCACTTCAGTCAGTCGCATTGCTTCTTTTTGATAAAGACTGTTATCTTAAAGGGATGGTGAACCGAAATTTGGATTTCAGAAAAACAATGCAGGAGATGTATTCGGGACGCTACAATCCCTACAACACTACTTATCTCGAGTGGACGGCCGTATTTTGAGAAAAAGAGGTTGAGATTGAACAAGGGCCGCCGAGGCACGTGACGTCAAGATACCTAGTTTCCTCCTCTCTTCGCTTCGCTCCCTCAAGGTGGAGAAGACGCGAGGCCGTTCCCTCTCCTTCTCGGAGAAACATGACGTCAACAAACCTGTCAAATGCGCCTCCTTTTTCTAGAAAAATACGGTTATCCATTTGAGATATCGCTGTATGAGTGATGTTTTGGTGTTTGTAGCGTCCCGTTGCACGCTTTTGCCACGTGTTTTGTGGAATCCAGATTTCGGTTCAGCATCCCTTAAAGGTGTTTTTTTTTGGACACAAGTAATTTCGCTGTTGAGTATACTGCGCCACTCAGTGATAATTTTTCTTATTCCTAGGACTGCAATAGCCCAGCTCACACGGTGCCGAGAGTCGACTAAAGCAGAAAGAAAATTGGCACATAAAGTTTGTGAGGTTCTCAAGTGTTATGCAGCTGTGGTTCACTGCAGTATGGGTGCAGATTGACCAGTGTAGTCTTGAACTAGGGTCTGCAACATTTGCCACAAATTGTAGGAAGTCATCCCATGAGCCACAACATGTACCATGGTCAGTTGCACAAGCTAGCAGGCTAATTAATACATTCCATTTTTCTGCATAAAAAAGCCTCCATTTTTTTTTTTCTGGATGTCTTGTGCTATTTGGCTTTTATGTGGTTTGGGAGACTCAAGAGAACAAAGTCTAAACCACAAAATAATAGTGTATTATATTTTAATTTGACAAGGTGCTGAACACCTTAGATCAGGGGTTCTCAAACTGGGTTCCAGGGAACACGGGTTCCACGAGCTGGTCTCATGGGTTCCGCGAACACCCAAATTGCAACCCCCCCCCCCCCCATGCCGCAGGCTGCGTGGCAGGACCATGCAAAGCACCTTCATCTCACTTCGTACTGACGTTGCGATTGATATGGTGGGGATATATGGGAAGCAACGGAAGCAAAATTGCCTACAATTGTGCATCTGTTGCTTCTCGGTCGGCAAATATGGAGGAGGGGGGGGGGGTTCTGCGGCAGTTTTGAGGCTTCCTGGGGTTCCGTGAGGCCAAAAAGTTTGAGAACCCCTGCCTTAGATGTTTGGTGGTGCTAGACGCATGCGGCTGATGACGTTATCTTACCCGGCTTCCTGATTAGCCTGAGCCATTAAACGTTTCTCCTGAGCACAAAATACTAAGTATGAGTGTGTTCACCATCCTAATTTTTTATAAAAGATGTTTTTATTAAGCCTTAAGAACTATAAAGTAAAAGAAAGTTTGAAAAATGTGGATACAACGAGAACAGCGCATAGTTGATGTGCCCCCCAGGAGCAGCGCAACAATTCCATCATTGGAGGGTCTCAATATGTCGAGGATTACTTTCTCTTGCTTGGTTTTGTCATTGTAATTTGCTCACAACCTAATGAAAATTTCAGTAAAAATATGTTTCTTTGTGTTCCTACATTGTCTGAGGTCAACGTCACTGCAAGTTTCAGACCAGTAAAAAAATCATGGCCCCTCCACGATTTTGTGACAGGTCTGAAACTTGCGGCGAGGCTGACCTCAACAATGTGGGAACACAAAGAAACAATATTTTTACAAAATTTGCATTATTTCGGAAGTTGTAAGCAATTAAAATTACGAAATCGAGCAAGAAAAAGGCAGCCGCATGCGTTTAGCACCATACAGCGCCACTGTACATCCAAGTGTTCAGCAGCTTGTCAAATCAAAATATAATACACTTTTATTTTGTGGTTTAGATTTTGTTCCCTAAGTCTGCTGAACTACTAGGAAGGTGAATAGCACATATATTGTTGGAGACACCCTTTAAGCTAAATTCACTAAATACATTAAGTGCATGTCATTTTAGGACGCGGAATAGCATTTATACATGTGCAACAAACAACACATCCTCTTGACTTCTCAGTGCGGGCACATGGTTTTGGCTGCACTTGTCCGGCCGAGCCTAGACAGCTAGACTTTTCTAGAGGGCAAGAGGACATCGAAATTCCCATCATTCCGGAGTGCTCGCAGGTGGCATCTTCATTTGTTCAAAGGTCCACTCCGCGCATGCGACACAAGGCGAGAACCAATCTCTGAAACGGTCCATTGAAACAACACAGTAGCCGCGTTTACATGAATGCGACTTAGTTGCATCGAACCTAGTTGTTGCATTCAGTGCGGTCATGTAAACGGCATAATGCGCAAAGAAAGCGCATCACATTCAAGTCGCTAGACAGAGGTGGATCGAGATGGTGAGTGCGCATTCATTCAGCCCATGTAAACGGAGGTCGCATCGCATTTTGGAACAGGGAGGATTATGGGAAGGCGCTCGCTGCGGGAGCGAGTGAACAGCTGAGAACATGGCGGCGGCCAACCTCGTCGGCGGCACGGAGAGCGGTCCCGTATGGTCACCCGCAATTTTTCTCGAGAACAAACGCAAGCTTTTATTGCCATCATAAGTGAGCGGAATAGAGCAGAGCTGCTCGGTGAGAGCGGCCCCCGTCCAAGCCTTGCGAAGTACGACTTACGCGTCCGAAAGGATCCCAAAGGCTTCGGCGCAAGCACGAACGACACCGAGAGCTCCAAGCACTGTAGAGCACTGCATGGTAGCGCAGAACGAGCAGCTCCTACCTCGGTGCCATTCCTGGCTGCGCAGGAAGGAGCCTTTCGGACTTGGGGTCCGGTTGGTCCGGTTGCGATCGGCGAGGTCTGGCGCGGCGAAGCGCGGAGGCGTCCTCAAAGCGTGCGCACACACGTTGCCTCTGGTCCAGAGTGACCCGGCGGCCCGGCCTGGAGCCCTAAATGCTTGGGTTTTGATGTTTCTTCCGTCTCGTAACTTCTTCCACAGCACCGAAGACAGCGGACACAATCTTTACGTTCACTCAACGTTCACTGAACGCGTCGAAAGGCCTCCACGTGCGATGCACCGGAAAACATGGTACGGCTGGTGCCGGAACATGGCCTCCAAAATCCCGACGAAGCGCGTCGCGCGCGCGCTTCGGGATCTCGGTGGTTATGGCCGTAACTGCATAACTTCGAGCTTTGACACGGCGTGGCGCCACCTTCGTGTAGGGCTTGGTGCGCATTCATGTAAACGTTGCCGCGTCGGCTTCGTTCGAAGAACGAGTGGAGTCGATGCGCTGAAGTCGCTTTCATGTAAACGAGGCTATAGTCACTTCTTCCACCAACCATTGAGATTGGGCCATTATACAGCATGATGTTTCGGCTCCTGTGGCACATTTTGTTACCACTTTTGGACCTTTTTTGACGCATGGGAGGTATCGGACAGTAAACATACCAGTCTGAGATGCCTTCTAGGCACTGTAGTGCTACCACCAGTTCTATCAGTGGTACAATGTTGGCACTGTCGAGATTGAGCTCTACATTGGAGACATTGCTATTTTTGTTCTCTTTACTTGTTTGGGCAAAGCCCACATATAGCACCATGTAGTTTGTGAGACACCATGCAGTTGGCGAGGTGAGGCCAATGTTTTCCGCTGCTGCCATCGTGAAGCAAATGATGGAAGGCTGTTTGTAAGTTCCCGAAGTGAGATCACCGGTTATCCAGAAATTTGACATTTCAGTGAAGTTGCCCTTTAAACGCTATCTTAGTTATATGTGGGCCCTCCTCACCAATTGGCCTGTGGAGGTTCCATTAAAGTGCTCGTCACATTTACGGTGGCTCAGTAATGTCAGCTTTGTGGCAGAGGTGTGAAGGAGGTGTTCCTGGTGCGTAGCAATCTCCAGTTTGCCTGCAGATGAGTCTGCTTGACGTATCTTTTTTTTGGGGGGGGGGGGCGGGGGGCGGGGCGGCGGCGGCGGCATGTCTTGCAACATGACACGTCGTGTTTTGTACCCTGTGGCGGTGCTGAGGAGGGAGTTATGCTGGGTGCTGGAATGCGGATTTGTTTTCCTCATGTGGCTTGTGCATTTTGCAGTGGAAGACACTTCAGTGTGATAATGGTAGTCAGCAGTTATATTCAAGCATGCCTGCTGCTCAGCATTTCTGTCAATTGTTCTTTTGTGCCAGAGCTGCCTCGTCTCGTGAGGGCCCTGGAGCAGCCCGTTGCAGCAGCAGCAGCAGCCCCAGTGCACCAGGGAGGCGGCGTATCAGAACTGGTATGTTAGATTTGAATAAGTTTGGATGTTTTACGTTTTTTAAAGGCTTCCGAATAAATGCCTTTTGATAACTCGTGTATTTAAGAGTAACAGAATGTGAATGTGCAGCCAGCAAAGGTACCAGAAGTTGAAAGCTTTGGAATATACTGAGTAAAAATTCTGCAATGACTGGTGTTCACCGGTCTTGATTTGAAGGTGAACGCCAAACTGTCCATCGCTCCACACTATCAGTGCCATGACGTGGTGGCTTCTGCATACATCACACGCTTTGCTGAGGTTAAACGCTTGGGTCAAATGCTGTGTTCTCAGCTCAGCTGTTACTCTGTGCAGGATGGGGTAGGAATCTTTCAGACGTAATCGGAGGGGGCTGGGGGGCACCCTGTGACTCGATAAACTTTCTTCAAATGTGATAGGATCTCTTACGGCTCCTCCAAACTCCAAGCACGCAGCCAAAGCTGTGGCCCGAAGGGTCCGGACCTTTTCTTGCCCCTTTTCCCATCTATGGTGTTTTGTCATATGTGACCCCAGCCCCCACCCACAACAAAATGCTGGCTACGGGCCTGCTCATTCCTCGAAACTCGAGGCGGCATTTGTCTTGAAACACTCTATATTCTCCCTTCTGAACAAATATTTATCGTTTTTATCACTGAATCGCAGCTCATTTCACATTTATTGGTGTTATTAGCAGTCATTCATGAATGACGAAAGCATATCACAGTCACTGATAAACTATGCCAAGCAGTGTTGGCACTATTTCATGTGCGAAATTCGATGCATTCGCCATCAGCGACATGGGCACTGTGCCCACAAAAAGCGATGCCAAAATCGAAACTCGGTTTCACGCTTTCTGTAGGGGGTGGCAGTAGAGCAGAGAACAGTGTTCAATCCAAGCCGTCGCGTCATGACGCAGATAGTACGGAGCGGTAGACGATCTCGCATTCACCTTCATATCGATGAGTGGTGAACATCTTCGCCATTGAGTTTAATGTGTCAATCTCTGAAACAGTATGTTCAGCAGCTGAACACTTCATTCTTGTAACGACCTATTCCTAATCTTCCATGTTCTATTACAGCACTGTTACCATAATAATTTAAGCACAGTTTAATCTTTCTGTGATTTGTGGTGCTAAAAACATGGATAGGATTTCAAGAGCAACAATTTTGTTGAGAAATATAAGACAAATAGAAAAAGTACAGATGATTCTCTGCCTCGTTTTTCTTTATTCCCAGCACAAGTTTGGAGACATACTCGTGCCGCAAGCAAAACTGGACCTTCTGCGTGGGAAATCTGCTTCGCTGTACACGCAGGAGCTAGCTGTACTCGTTTTTGGTAAAGAAACCCTTGAAGACTGCTGTCTGACTGGATCTACAAGCAAGGGAGCTCTGCCGACAGCTGCAGTGAACGACATCATCGGTCAGTAAAGTTGAGAAACATAGCTTCTAGTATCCAGAGAACATGAGAATATCTGAAGAACTTGTTTGTTCCTAGTGTAACCTGAGGTTTGAAAGTCTGTCTTCATGTAAAAACAATCAATGGAATTGATGTTCATATTACACGGTACAACCTTGTTGATACTTTATCGGTTAATATGTATTTTTAGCTGTTATGTTCACAAATGCCAGTCCTGTTTAGCTCCCATATAGGTATGCGTATTAATTTCCCATTTCTTGTGTCTGATTTCCTGGTTGTTACGTCCAAAAGCTGCCGACACCGCATTTTTGGGTCGCACGCAGCAGATATCAACATTATGCTGCCAACATACACCTCTTCAAAAGTATCCAATCAAAAATTGAACCGAAATTCAAATCCATCACTAAGTCTGTTTAGGATTGCTCAACTGTGATATGTGCACTGATGCTCAAAATGGGCGACTGCATGCAGGCGAAATAAAGCAGCTACTAGTGGAATAGAGTGAGGTTGCAACACTAGTGCTCACCTGGGGGGTGGTGAAAGAAGTGGTTTGGAGTCCGTCGATGCCCGCGTCGAAAACGACAAAATGTATACAAAAGAGCAAATTCTACAGAGAACACAGCATGCAGATCAAAATAATTACATTTATACACAAGAACATAGGGGGTATTCACTGGACGCCATATTTGAGGTAGCTGCTCACAGCGCGTGCCCGGGAAGAGTTTCCCGTCAGCTCTCGGGCAACCACAAGAGAAGAGGGGAAGGAAAAATTCTCTTATCGCCAGGACTCTTCTTTGTAGGTCCCAGGCTTCCCCTGAGAACATTGTGGAACAGTGACACGAGGATGTGTAAAGTAGAAGTTTCCTTGAAATATATCATCAGAGCCGCTTTAAGAATGTTCTTTCTTTTCAGTTCACGTCATGGGCAAGTTCAAGGGGAGAACGTCGTCACCGTGCGGTCCTTCCTGCGGCGCAAGTGCAATAATGCAGCTTTCCACAAGAAACGAAGCCCTGCGGAGTGAAGCTTTTTTTTTTTCTTATTGAAATTGTTGACTTTTTTACGCTACTACTGCCGAAATTGCCAGTTATAGTCGGATACAACTTAAGAAGGGCAGGGCTAGGGAAATGAAGACTGGTGACGAGAAAGCCGATTGAACGTAAGGAGGGGAGGTTTCCCTTTCCCTTCTTCAGCGTCCAGCCTGTTTCCTCCTTACCTGGCTTTGTTTCCCCGGCCTGGTCTTCAGTTGTATCTGACTATACTGCGAAAATTTGCATTTAACCTTACTAAAACAGGTACAGCTGCAACGGAAAAAGAGTAGCACAAGTGACCGACGACCGGAATGACAAAATCTCGGCACGCAGCCCTAATGTTCTTGAGCGCGCCGATACCGAGAGTGACAATCACGTTCCATGTCTCAACGCGAGGGTGGCCGGTAAGCAGCCCATTCTAAAGCCTGCATTTTAACAGCTATATTATCCCTCAAATTTCTGCCGACCACCCCCGCGTTGAAACTTGCAACGTGACTGGCACTCTTGCTATCGGTGCGCTCGGGTGCAATAGCGTCGTGTGTCGCGATTTTGCCACTCTGGTCGTCGGTCGCATGTGCTACTCTTTTTCCGTTGCAACTGTACATCATGCAACTTAAAAAAAAAAAAAACTTTTGCTTGCCACAAAATACTTTTTTTTCTGTTGTATGCAGGTGACAGTTACACAAGCACAAAGTGAGCAAAGCTTTTTATTTCAAGAAACTGTTTTTAGCCAAACGACACTGAAAGGTTTTTACATAAATTTTCAGTGTCGTTTGGTCTTTTAAAGGACCTTTTTATGAAAAAAATGAAGGTACTGGCATTCCAGTTTTTTTTTCTTACCTGTTGTTTTAGTTGGCACAGTTAAGTGCAGAGTAAAGACGAGCTTTATTTTCCTTACCTGTTGTTTTAAATGGCACAGTTAAAAAGTGCAGATTAAAGACAACCTTTTTTTCCCCTTTTCTTACCTGTTGTTGGACAGTTTTTCTTTCAGCAGCTTTTTGTTGTGAAATCACACTGAAGAGTATTGTTTGTATAAAAAAAATAGAGGCCTTTTCTGTTACTACTGCACAAGTTGGCAGTGAACATTTTTGTGATATTTGTTCCAGAAAATGTAGATTTTTTAACAGTAGGAGTAACCTGTGATATAACTATAATACACAAGCAAGTGTACATATTTTTTAACCCTGTATAGATACCCTAGGTTGAAGGCAACCTAAAAAAAATTTTTCTATTTATGTATGCAAACTGATTTATCAATAAAGTTTCTCCGTTGTTAAATCTTTGGGTGCATTCATACTTCTCTTGGCTATCATGGTGCAAAGGGGCATTATCGTTCCACCCCATGTTTTTGACAGTGCACATGGAAATGTACTGGTAAAGAAACTATATTAGGTGGAAGACTGAAATGTGAGCCTTCTGTAAAACGAATTGCCCGCATTGACATAAACCTCAATTCCCTGTGATGGAGACTAGGTTTGTGTCCACTGCTAGCAATTTCTTTTACATTCTCATTTCAGTCTACCACTTAATATTATTTCTTTGCCTTTACATTAAATTCTCGTTATCGGGTGCTTCAAGTGCCCTTTTAGCAGAATAAGCTCACAAGCTTACAGATCACTGGAATTATGCTGGGAGCACACCCAAGGTATGCTAACTTTGTCTAGCAATATGTGCGGAGTGTCCTGAAAACTATTCCGAAAAAGAGCTGCAAGCATACTAATTGTATGCTTTTATCATCGGCGAGTATACTCGAGATCGGCCAATTTAACACAAAATTATTACAGGGGTAGTATGCATAATAAGCACAGCAGAAGTATACTAGAATTGAGCTACTTTTCGCTAAGGATGCATTAATCACCATGGGGTGAATTCATTGAGGCACCGATTTTCGGCGATTCTTTTCTGATTACGAATATCTAAAATGAAGTCGTCTGCCGACGACTGGGCCCGCGAAAGCTACGCACTTGCTCGATCAAGCAATCTGCTGCTTTTGTCGGCTCCAGCCTCCGCACGCAAGCACGGAGAGTGGCGTCGGCGATCGAGGGGCACCGCGCTCTTCCAAACATTCTAGCTTACCAGTAAACAATACGGCGGAGGGAGAAATTCAATCCCCCCCCATCTCCTAAAGAGTTCCGCCACTACTGATGTACCTTCAGCGATGACACAGCCTCTACGTCGGGGAAACAAGAAGAAAAACAGCTCGCATAACACCATTTGCGCACAAATAGTAATACTGGTAAAAGCAAGCGATCTACAGACAATAACAAGCCTTTTGAACGCATAAAATAATCTAGCCCTAACGAACAAAATACGAACTTACTTCGGATCCCGTGCCATGATCTTGGTTGTTGAGCAGATTTGACGTAGTTCCACGTCCCATAGTCGCTTCCGTCTTTTTCGGACACATTTGAAACTAAGGCAAACTCCACGCATCACCACTAACCGGGAAATTGGACCGTTAGCCGATCGCGAACACTGGCATTCAAACGCGCACGGCCGGCAAAACGTGCTAAACATAGGCGGATGATTCGATGGGGTTGTTATCGTATCTTCAACAGGTTGAAAATAAAACGACCAGCAAATCATATTATAAAACTCATAAAAGACACAGCAATATTAAATTATTCCGCACGTCGATATCGCCACAATATCATGAATAAGTCATAAACACGGTGCAAAATAATAAATGCAAAACTAAGCGTGCAATGTTTGAAAACGAATTCAGCAGAGATGCAACCTTCTAGGAAGGAGCGAAGGTCAGCCGGGCTCTAGCGTAGTTCGTTGACGCTCTGTCTCGCTGGGCGTGTGGTTGTTGGTTTGAATCACGGTCGACACAATCTGTTTTCTTACATTTTTTGTATTATTTTTATTATTTTAAAAATTTTTTTTACCTTTTTGTATTTGTTTTTATTATTTTAAATATTTTTCCTCAGCTTTCCGTATTACTTTTTATTGTTTTAAATATTTTTTCACCTTTTTGTATTTGTTATTTTTTATTTATTTTTTTTCATTTTTTGTATTCGTTTTATATTTTAATTTTTTCACCTTTTTGTATTATTTTTATTATTTTAAATATTTTTTGCTCCGCTTTTTGTATTACTTTTTTATTTTAAACATTTTTTCTCGCATTTTTGTATTCGTTTCTATTATATTAAGTTTTTTTCCACCTTTTCGCATTAGTTTTATTTTAAACATTTTTCTCACCTTTTTGTATTTGTATTTATTATTTAAGAAATTTTCTCACCTTTTTTGTTTTCGTTTTTATTATTTTAAATAGTTTCTATGTTTTTCCTGTCGTCGGCACCGCTCTTTAGGGTGACAATCACGCTGAAGGTGAAAATAAAAGTACTGAAACGTTTTGAGATGATGCAATTAAAATTTACAATTAACTGTTGGGCTAGTTGGTTAAACATCTTAAATACAAAAGCGCAAAGGACAAGGACAGAACACAGAAAGAACAGGACAAGCGCTTACTCACAACTGATTGTTTAATGAATGATAAAAGAAAGACGAAAATGATAGGAGATTTACTAAATTAAAATGCCAATTCTATTCGCACGTAAAATGTTTAAAAATTATTTGGTAAAAAATTAACAAAATTAAATTGAAAAAAGAGACGGATAGAAAATTAAAAGAAAGAAGGAAAAGCAGCCAGATTAAGAAAAAAGGTTGAGGTATCCTATCTCTTTCTCGGACAGTGAAATTGATGGTGTGCTGACGCACGTGTCTCCTTTCTCTATTATAGTTTTTGCCTCAAAAATTTCTCTGGCTCTCTTGCTCCGAAAGCGTTTGAGTACTTTCGTTTGATTGAATAGAGGAGTGCATTTACAGTCTCTGACATGTATGGCCAAGTGTCCTGACGGTGAAGCATGTAGGGAAAGATCATGCTCTCGTAGTCTTACATTTACGCAGCGCCCAGATTGACCGACGTACACTCTCCCACACGTGCACGGAATTTCGTAAACGATGTTGACGTTGCAGTTGATATACTGATGTGCGTGCTGGACTGAGCAGTGTTCTTCTCTTTCGTTCTGGGAGTTGATTTTTGGACACAGTTTTTTAAGTTTATCAGGAGCTGATGTTATGACCTGTATGTTAGCTAGACCATCAATTTCACTGTCCAGCGAAAGAGATAGGATACCTCAACCTTTTTTCTTAATCTGGCTGCTTTTCCTTCTTTCTTTTAATTTTCTATCCGTCTCTTTTTTCAATTTAATTTTGTTAATTTTTTACCAAATAATTTTTAAACATTTTACGTGCGAATAGAATTGGCATTTTAATTTAGTAAATCTCCTATCATTTTCGTCTTTCTTTTATCATTCATTAAACAATCAGTTGTGAGTAAGCGCTTGTCCTGTTCTTTCTGTGTTCTGTCCTTGTCCTTTGCGCTTTTGTATTTAAGAAGCAATTAAGAAACCGTGGTCCTCTTGTTTTGCCGGAATGATTCGCTCTCTCCGTTCTAACAGGTGGGTCAGTGTAGTAACCACACAGCGCAAGTCGTTTCAACGAAGAAATAAAAATAATAATGATGGGCACATTGAGAGCAAAATGGGAAAATGTGTAAGTGGCAGGAACATAGCCAGGGGGGGGCATAGGGTCCGCCCCCCCCTTCAAAATCTTCCATTTTGCTGGGACCTCCTCTCCCCCTCCCCCTCATACAGCATTTTGTCATGGGCGCCCCTCCCACGAAACAAAATCCAGGCAACGTGCCTTGTAAGTGGTAAAACTGCCACAGTGATGAAGCCGAAGTTTGTCATGAAAGCGGTCATCTTCACAAACTATTGAAACAAACATAACGTCATTTTAAGGCAGTGATTTACTTGAGCTCATAGCGCGCTAGGTATTAAGCATCTCTTAATTTTCTGACTTCCGAAAAGTCGCCAGCCTGCGAACAGCAAAGCGCCGATGCCTGCCAGTCACTGACCTTCCATGTAAATACTGGCCATCAAAGAGAGCCAATACCGATGCGGGGCCGGATACTGGAAGCTCCATGGAAAGACTAGCCAGCGAAGACAGCAAAGCCCGGCCTGTCACTGTAACCTCTACGGCTGAACTGGCCAGTGAGCAAGACGAAATCCCGACGCCGGCCGGGGCCGGTAGCTCACCGGCGCCCATGGCCGGGCGCCGCCATCTTGTTACCATGGGCCGGCCGGCGTAATCCCGATACCGGCCGACGAGGTGTGCTTACCTGCATTAGCATGTTGACTGGCTACCATATAGTGCCATATACAGGAGTATCAGGCATCCTATACTGTTATATATGACAGCCCCTGGCACCATATATGACTTTATCTGGGAATATATTTCGTCATATATGGTGTCACCTTACCATATCTGCCCTGATTTCAGCCCTTGTATGGCAATATATGACCTTATATGTCTACTTATATGCCCATATATGGCCCTATATGAAATATATCTGGGTCATATATGACATTTCTGTAAGGGTTGTTAAATTTCGAGAGTTCACGTTTTTATAGCTTGACCGTGACTCACAAAGTGGGGCCACGGCTGTTTGTTGTGCTCTCTTGGCCGCTTGTTCTAGCTCTTTCGTGTAGGGTCCGTACCTTGAAGGTCGGTCTTGCCGACTAGGCGACGATACGATCGCTCGGCTAGGCGGTCCGAGAATACTCTTGCTCAATTTCACTCGCTGCCAACAATTTTTCAATTGCAGAGTCTGTTTCGGTAAGCTGACAGTGTAGCGCGTTAAGGCGAATCAGTAAGATGTTCAACTCTTCCTGAACGGACACTTCAGTTTGGGTAGCTGTATCAATCATTGTCAGCAGCTTTGTTTTCGTTTTATTTATTTGTGAACTCTGCTCACCCCATGTGCAGGGCTTAAACAGGTGTGAGGTATAGGAGACCACTCAAAACATAGAGCATCAGCACTACAATGCAGTACACATTCAGAGAGTTATACTTATAATAAAGGGGCTGAAATAGCACAAACATTCAATATATTATCTGGCACTGAACAAAATTAGTTCTCAGCACTCAGCATCCACTGCGTAGCAACAATATTAGAACTACAATTCATCAGTTCATGTTACACATATTCAGAAAGGCGCTGTCAGATTTATCTAAACAGTCCGATGACAGGTAATTTGTGGGATATTGCAATATTTTACAGTTCTAGGCAAAAAATAAAATTTATAAGCGTCAATATTAAGGTTGGTCACTTGAAACTAATTACTGCTAACGTATCTTAGTTCTCTCGATGCGCCACGTGTTAATCTAGAATCCTGGTCAATTATACAGGTGATGAAAATGAATAAAAAAAAGTTGGTCAATCACTTTTCTGACGGACAGAAAGTAAGGGGGATTGAGGGTGTTCAGCACATCTGAGATAGAACCAGGACGCTTGCATTTTGATAGAATAAACCGCACCATTTTCCTCTGAATTTTCCCAAGTTCACCAATTTCATTTTTTCTATAGGGTTCCATACCGATGCAGCGTACTCCAAGGAAGGCCTAATATACTTTGTGTAGGTCATTAACTTTACTTGAGGTGGAGCACTGTCCATATTTCGTATTACAAACCGAAGCTTTTTATTGCTTTGCCACATATTTCATTTATGTGCTTCCTCCAAACGAAGTCTTCACAAATTGTCACACCCAAATGTTTAAAACTATCGACTTCAACCAAAGGACTTTCTCCAAGCTCGTAAGTAAAACTCGTAAGTAAAGGAAAAAAACATTCTGTTTTGTGAGTGATTCATGCAAACACAGTTCTTTGTATTAATTTTCATCGTCCATTTTGAGCACAAATTTTGAATAGACCTAACAAATGCACTTAATCTGCGCCGGTCGTCTGCTTCCTTGATTTTTGAATATACCAGACAATCATTCGCAAGATAACGGCACAGTAACCCCTTGGATTATTTCTGCCGCGATTACCATTAATGTAAATTAAAAATAATACCGGTTCGAGTAATGGCCCTTGAAGGACGTCCCAGGGTTCCTCATTTACTATTAAACACGCACTGTTAACCTCTACATACACCACCAGGTTATATAAATATGCCCTGATCCACAATATCAAGCTATGATTTAGACCAGGCTAAGAAAGCTAATGAAGTATTTCAGTGTGTAATGTTCCATAAACGCCTATAGAAAGCTCAAGGCATAGGGCATCAGTCTGTCCTTGCTCATTAGAAGAAGCGACAAAATTGTCAAATGTTTTAATGAGTTCAGTGACCGTCGATAGTTGCTGGCGAAGGCCCTGTTGGTTAGAATAAAAATAGTGGAGGATTCCGAAATACTTGTATAATGGTTTAGAAATATTATGCTCAGAAAATGTGCATAGCATGCACGTTACAGAAATGGGATGGAGGGTTCAATACTATACTTACTTTCTTTTTTAAGAATTCTGTACGACATAGGACTGCTTCAATAAAATTGATGTTGAAGGCTGATGATGGGATAATAAAATGCTCTATGCACACCTAAGCACATATTAGTTCTGAAGTCGAAAGCATGCCCGTCATTCATACGCCCTCTTATTTCGTCTGCGTTGTATTTGCTTGAATGGCAGAGCGCGCCCTCTCCCAACACCCTGTCCTCGCCGCTCTGACCTTGGACGCTCCGTGTTAACGGCGCGCTGAAGGACACGCCGCGCCATGGGATGAGCTGTCCTTGAAGCTCACGCGGAGCAGCCAATGGAAGCCTCGTAGACGCGCTCCAGCCAGTGAGACCGAAGCCGAAATCCATCAGCTTTAATCTGCTCTTTTGGGATCGAGACCACTAGCTGCCGTTGCCTAGGCTTTTCGCGTGGTTTCATAGCTCGAAGGTGGCTGTACTTGGAGAAAGGATTTAAGGCGCCGTTTGGCGCGCCGGAGACTGGTGATGACTGCTTGTTCCATGAGACAGTTAATGCTTTCGCATTAAAAAGGGTGCGATGACAAAGCGAGGATAGCAAATTCATAGATAAAGGAATGGATTTGTTAAATGCAACTCAAAAGAGATGAAGTAGAGATTGAAGGAATGGTTTATAACTTTTAGGGAAGTGCCAAGCAAATGTTAAATGACATGCACAAGTTAGCAACCACACGTTCAAAGACTGGTAGATATAAGGCCAAGGAAACTGTTTTTTTTCTCATTTACAGAAATGCTCATTAGAACCGGAACAACTACAGCAACTGCATAAAAAACAGATTTCTATGAGTCTGTGGAACTGTACAGAAAAATCTGTAAAATACAAAAAGGCGCACGTAAAGTACATTTAAAAAAAATTAATAGCACCAAGTGGTTTTTCGTTGTTATGCACTATATAAGCCATAGGCAACTCGTTCAACTCATTATTTTTTGGGGGAAATTGTGCCTATTATAATCTACATGACAGGATAATTTTTTGTCTTCCTCGAATACTATACGGCTTGAGACGGTGGTCGGTTGTTTCAAGTGCTTACATCCTTCAATGCAACAGCAGGATGTTAAGCGCAATCGACAACCAGACGTTTAAAGAGCTGTCGATAAAACCAAGGGAAGTGTTAAATATAAGGAGAAGGAGATAAAAGAATCGCTGATGAAGCTAAGGAAAGTTTCAAATATTACCAGGAGAATTGAGAAGATGGTAAAATATTTGGTAGATAAAGAAAAGAAAAGTGTTAATGATTATTCACATCAGCGAAAGCCTATATATTCAAAGATTAGTGAATAAGCCCAAGGGATATGTTTAGTAGATGCTAAAATATTTGGTAGAAAAATAAATAAAATGTAGTTAAAGGTCATGCGCAATGTCGGAATCATATATATTCAAAGTTGGAGTTAATAAGGCCAAGGGATGCGTTCAATATACCACGCAAGAGATAAAACTGAGGTTGAATAACTAGTAGTTAATGCACAAGATGGTGCTTAGTATGACACGCAAGGAACCGTAGGGGCTAAAGTCTTATCTGTGGAATTTTATGTCAGGGTTGAAATCTAATATTAGCGTGTTTTCTTTATTACTTGCCCGCGCAAATACTTATGTCAACCACCGCTCTTCATCCATCGTGGTTCACACACACCCGTTACACCATCCTCCCACCAAATTGTTATCGTCACAGAACTTAAATGACTACCCGCGAAGATTTTACTCAAAGTACCACGCAGGTCAACCTCAAAGATTCCCGTGGTCGTGGTTTATATCCCAGTAATGTTTGTTGCGTGAAGTGCACAGAGATGCCGAGCATTTATGTTGGTGTGCTGTGGTCGGACGTCACAAGGGCGATGTCTGCTGGTTGAGTTTCTTCTGCTAGGTTGCTGCCGCTCGAGGGTGATGCACTGATCTGGCTACTACTGACATTTGCTTTCTCTATGTTGCGAGAGCAATGCCATTTGGTTCAGTCGCCCAATTGCGATATGATCTAAACTGCATCGATTGGTATCGGATGTTCAGCTCACGTCGATCGCTGACGAACGTTCAGCTGCGCAAACCGTTGGCCAGAGTTTCGACCGCGTCGCCTGTACTCAGCTTTCACATAGTCAACGTCAACGTATTCATACTTGTCTTTTTGTTATTTATGCCGGGGTAGTGTGAGGGTACTGGAGGAGAAGTAGACGTGTCGTTGTTCGTAATGGATTGAGCCGTAAACAGGATTGCTGGCCACATTCGCCTCTCTTATAGTCTCTTCAAACAGTGCTGGTGCACGACTTGTCATTTCCTTCTTCATGTTTCTTGTTGGACCCCGTGAGACATATTTAGCGTGACATCTGGATGACAACATAACCCTTACAGAAATGGCATATGTGGACTTACATTTCAAACAGAATCCAGATATAAATATATATAAATGGACAGGTATGGCCAGATGTATATGTAAAGGAGATATTTTGCCCTGATATGTATATCTAGCCATATCTGCGAAACGACTTACCATCAATATCTGAAGTTCATTATATATTTTGATATCTGGATCCGGCAAAGTATCTTGTATCAGCCCCATGTATGGCAATCTCATGTGATATATGCTCTTTGCAGTTTTCTAGCCGCTATCACTTGCAAACTCCTTACTCGTTTTCGGAACCGAACACGAAAAGTTTTATCTTGCCTTCGTACCCGATTGTCACGAGCGCGCCATTTCATTGCTGTATCTTTCTTTTTTAAAGGATGCGCGTTACAATTTTGATTTACATACGGCAACGATATTTGCCGATCTCAGAAATTGTAGTACATATATGTGGTTGTAGGAATGGGGAGCATTTCTGTCTACATAAAAATTGTCCTATGCAGGCCACCGGTCGGTACTGACCGACAAGGTTAGTATTCGTCGTTCCGGCAATTACATATGCTGCAGATAAGAAAACCTGTAACGACAAGAGTACAGGCGATGGCTAGTTGGGAAACATTGTAACGCACCATTCGATGTCGAGAAAGTTACCGCCCTTTAGCGGGATTGGTCGCCGAGGGAGCAGACCGGAAATATAGCTTTCCAAAACTTTTTTTTTATATAAAGCGGTAAAAGTCTAAACAAAGTTACTTCCCCCCCGTTTAAAAATAATAGGAAACAAAACTGTAGCTATCACTCGGACAACCATTAAATAAACTAGAAAGTGTAATACCATACGGACATCCATTCTTATAAAACAAATGGAAGGCGACAAGTAAGCTGTAAACTGTACGAGCGCTCCAAAGTCTTTGATTATCACTCACGAGAGTCACCACCTTGCAGGCACCTCTATGGTCGAGAGCAGCAGTTTTGACGCAGGCTTGCTTGCTAGCATCGTCCTTGAAGATGTTTTCTTATCCCGATGCGTGCGTGGAGCTCCCCAATCGCTTGTCGCTGGGTTTGTTTTCCCATTTGGTCTTCAAAAGCATGACTTGTGACCAACACGTCGCAAACGCGCACGCACACACAGACACCATTGTTTGCCGGGAGCAGTACACGATGAAAATGGCATGATGCCTGCTTCTTGATCGCGACAGAGGTCAGAAGTGCTTCCCGGACTAAAAATGACGAGGACATCATATCTTTAACAAGACCCTCGCAAAAGGCGAAAATAATTAAATAATGAGCACAGAAGTAACAAAAATGAAACAAAAAACGATGCACAAAATTTTGAGAAAACATCGTGAAATAATGAACACAATTTAAAAGAATAAAAACACGAAGGACTTACACACACAGCCGCATTTGTTTATTTAACGATGACGTTGAGTTCTGACAGAAATATTACTCCTGTGTTGAAGACCACCTGTATGATTTATTGAAAGTGTAAAGTAGGTGACATTAAGGAGAGCACGAATATTTGTGATAATATTCAAACATCATCGCTAACACAAAAGTGTGGCTGCCTGCGTAAGTCCTGCATATAACTATACTTTTGACTTCTGTGTTCATTATTGTGGCTTCGCAAAACCAGGCGGGACTTGGTGATGCTTTTTCTGTTCTAGCCTTACTTCGGACAGCTTCAGTACCCTTAGGATGAAGCAGTACCATTTCTACTTACTCCCACCTTCTCCTTGGAGATACCCTCCGTGTATGCTGTAATTAAAAGCAAAAAACACAATATTCAGCACACATACACGTAATTAACTGCATCGTTTTGCAGTTAATTATGCGGACCAAGTCGTTCCTGCCAAAACTACGACTTGTGTCACTCTGGTACTGGACCTGGGCCCTATTTAGGAAAGCTATAAAAATTCGAGATTATTTACTTAATATGTTTTCGAGGATTTAATGTTTTATTTAATGAGTTTAAGGAATGTCTTAAAATATATACTTCATATGCATGATAAAACCCACTAAATGAATAAATTGGAATATGATAAATGGCACGTGCTACATTATTCGGGCTTTCCTAAAAACCCAAAGACTTTGGCGGGCTTTTTAAGTTTCGGTTTGCTACCTTGCCACCGACAGTACCGTACCCCGTGCAGCAATTGTTTTGTTCAGTTTGTTTATTTCTCTCCAAACAAGGGGAGGAAGGGAGGTGGAGAAAAAAGCTGCCGTTGCAGCCTGACGAGGCCTCTTCCTCCCTTTACAGTACAGCGCCAAGCAGGACATCTGCGAATGCAAAAGCAGAAACAAACAAATTCATAATAAACACTTGAACAATATTTAACACGACCAGGGTTCTCCCCACAGTGGGCGGCACTGGCTTGCCGCCCCACCGCTCCGACTGGCCGCCCACCGCTCCAACTGACCACCCGTCGTACTCAGCAGGATGACGGTGTAATTTGCCTGCGCTATGGCTGCAGACCGTCGCCGTCGTACTCAGCAGGTCAGCCCACCTCCACGTTATCGTTCGCTATCACATCGCTGACTGCCCGCCACTGCCACACTGCTTGCAAAAGCGCGGGCACACGGCGTGTTTATTTCTCTTCTTTTTCTTTCTCTGTCTCAGCGCCGCGCCGCCGGCAGTGCCCGTGGGCAGGGGGGGGGGAATAAACGAGGCAGCGACGAACCGAAAAACCAAACAAAAAAACAACCGCCCCCTCACCGCCCCCCCCCCCTCTCAGGGTAATGTCACCACTCAGAAATTCCTGGGGAAAAGCCTGAACACGACTGAAAAAAAAAACTAGTTACATCAAGAATGACATTTTCTGATTGTGTTTCTCATTCATGAACGATATCACTCTCCACCAAGAGTTCTTTGTTATTTCTCTTGAAAATCTGGAAGGAACTCTGAAAGTTTACCTTTTCTTCAATTTCGTTTAACAAAGAGAAAACTTGATAATTGTTGCTTGCCATAATTGGTTCTTACTCTTAGTTTTTTCCAGATATTTCTTTTTTCTCATGGCATGTCTTGAGCTAGCATTCTTCGGGATTAGGTATTGCTTTTTTCAGATAAGCTGAAGTAATTTAAAGTAATATATTTTATTAACCCTCCAGTATAGTGCATTTTTCAAACACTGGGTCCCTACGCAAGTCTCGCCAGTTAACCTGCAAATTGTCGAGCATGCGAAGCATTCGTTTTTTGAAGAAATATTATTTTATTATATTTCCTGACGGTTGTGGTGCCCACACCAATGCACCGTACGTTATTTTTGAGTAATATTGTCACGAATGGACAGGCGAGGAAACAAAAGAATAACTGGAAAACTGGAACGTTTAATGGGGCGAACTTGTGCCCAAAAATAAAAAAAAAGGAAGAAAAGATAACAACAGAGCGTCGCGGGCGTCAGAAGGCGACGAATCAGCAAGGTCGAACGCTGAGGCAGAAACTGACTCCGGCTCGCAACGCGGAGCCCCTTATGTACAGTCGCCGCGGGAGTTAATAGCTCCACGCGAGCGCGCGTCCTTTTCCGAAGGGCGCTTGACTGGTGGCTTGCGATAGAACTAGAGACGTGATCGAGGTCGTTGGGCGCAAACCTGTCAGGTCAGCTGGCGGTAGGGCATCGACGGTAGATATGGTCCGCTTCACCGCAGTGGTAGCACAGCGGGCGTCGATCGGCCGTGCGCGACACGTCCGTCTTTCTAGGCGCCGGTTGTTCAGTACGGACAGACTGGGGCTGCCCTTCCCCTGCGTCGGAAGGTCTGCGGCTCTGGCTCGCGTCGGTGCGGCGTGGAATACTGCCGGGCAGTTGGCACCGGTCTCCGAGCTACCGCCGCGTAGGTCGGGGAGGGCTCCTCGGGTGCCGCTACGCCTGGCAGGAGCCTCAGGGTGGAACGCCCGCCGAACTTCCTCGCGGACAACTTCGGCTACTGAGAGCGAAGCAGGCTGGTGGGGCAGGAGGCAGGAACTGCTGATTTCCTCCCGGACGACGTCCCGGATGATGTCGCGGATGTCCGGGATGCTGCAGCTGGACGGCGAGAGGTCAGCGAAGCCGGGGAGTATCTGGTAGTGTGAGGCCCGCGCGTGAAGGGCACGCTCGATGTTGGTGGCCTCAGTGATGAAACCTTCAACGGTCGTAGGCGGGCTCCGCATGAGGCCCCGACGATGTTTTCTTTCACGCCCGCATTAGGACCCGCAACTTTTTCCTTCGGGAGCGTTGGGGTCGGCGCGGTTCATGAGGCGGAGAACGTCTTCGACGAAACTTGTGACGCTCTCGTTTGGCCCATGGTGTCTTGCTTGGAGAAGTTCTTCGGCACGCTGTCGTCGCTGCTGGTTGGCAAAGGTGCGTGGCAGCTCGGCATGGAATTCTTCCCACGACGAAATTGACGCTTCGTGGTTCTCAAACCAGGTGCGTGCCGTGCCTTCCAGACCGAAGTAGACATTTTGGAGGCACTGCTCCGGTGTCCATCGGTTATGGTGGGCCACTCGTTCGTAATGTTGCAGCCAATCCTCTACGTCCTCGTGGATCTCCCCGTGGAAAGGCGTCGGAGTCCGTGGTGTGACGGGCAGGTAAATGATGTTAGAAGCGGCCGGGATCTGCGACTGCTGGTCGTCCATTGTCGGCCTGGTTGGCTGCGTGGTCCTGGGTGGCAGAAGTCCGAATTCCGGGTGTAGGCCTTGGGTGCGACGACTGAACCGGGCCTCGATCTGGTCTTCGTCGGGTCCTCTGGAGCTTGGGTTCGGACTTGTACTGCGGGAACTTGGAGGGTGCGCTCACGGACATGCGGTACCCGGCACCTCCACCAAAATGTCACGAATGGACAGGCGAGGAAACAAAAGAATAACTGGAAAACTGGAACGTTTAATGGGGTGAACTTGCGCCCAAAATAAAAAAAGGAAGAAAAGATAACAACAGAGCGTCGTGGGCGTCGAAGGCGGCGAATCAGCAAGGTCGAACGCTGAGGCGAAACTGACTCCGGCTCGACACGCAGAGCCCCTTATGTGCTACATGCGTGGGCTTCTGGAATAATCGGCCCAGAAGATTCGGTTGTAGAACTTTCTGACCTCGAACAAGCAACACGGTTCTCGAATTTACCAGAACATTACATTAAATCTCAACGAAAAGGCGTCCCCGCGGCCATGAATCGAACCCTGGCTTTTCGCGTGGTAGGCAGGCGCTATAGTCGTTAGGCCATGCGTGCGCTGCCTACTTGGCAAGCTGCGCGCGCGGCAATATAAATAATAATATAACTTTTTTTATATATGGAGGTAGTTGTTATTGATTTCTATATATATATCCTATTGACTTAGATAGTTCAGAATGAACTTCCTCTATGTGAGTCGATCAGTTGAAGTCTTCATTGAACCATTGAATCTGTGAATGACGTAAAATACTTAGGTGTAACAATTAATAGAAAACTTAGCTGTGACATCCACAAAGACAATACTTGCGCCAATGCTTACAAAAAACTGTTTTTAAGAAGAAAATTGGGAGCGTGCAATAGGACTGTCAAACTTTCAGCCTATAAAGCCCTTGTTCGCCCAGTTATGGAATATGCGTCAATCGTGTGGGACCCATATTTAAAGAAACATATAGAAAAGTGGAGAGAATTCAGCAAGTAAGTGCACGATTTTTTTTTCTGAATTTAGGCGCCTCTCATCGGTTTTTGAAATGTTGAATAGATGTGGGCTAGAATCTCTCGAAGCCAGGCGGAAATTTGCAAGATTAAGTTTTTTTTACAAACTTTATCATAACGAAACTGGCTTAAGTGAAGGCTTGTATATCCAGCCAGCTCCTCAGCGCTGAGCAAGGCTTAAACCACTCAAAAATGTCATAAAATGTGCTCCTAGAAATAATCTATTTATATACTCATTTTTTGTACGAACCATTGAAGACTGGAGCTCACTGCCGTCAGACTCCTTGAACGCTTGTAACATCCAAAAGTTTTGACTCCTTTCATATAAACATGTTGTAACATTCCTGCTAGGATGGTGGAAAACCATCCGCAGTATTACCTAAATAAAAAAAATAAAAAATATACCTAGGAAGCTTTGATCTTTGACCGGCTCTAAAGGTATTCCATCAATATTAATAAATATAGAAGTTTTGTCTTGCTTGTTAATTGGACGAAATATTATGTGTTTAGTTTTTTTAGCATTAAGTTGTAATTCGGTACGCTTAAGAAAGTTAGCCAGCTCACCAAATTTGCGTTGGCCAATATTTGTAATGTATCTTTAGACCATGCTTTAAAAGAGCGGTGCAACGATATTTAATTGGAATGTTTTTAATTTTACACGAGCTTACTGGCACTCGTGGGACGTAAGGATACTCGCACGCAACGCCACTGGCCAGGAAACTCATTTGTTGCGGTGTAATTTCAAGGACAAAAGCGATCATTTTCATTCAATCTCTCCTTTGCAAAATTTGATGACGTAACGTGGGGATCGCAGTCTCCCCAATGACGATATTTGAATGCGGCTCATAGATTGAACCTGAGCATTGCGTGGGCACTCGATTTGGACTCGTGATAATTGCTAGCTCGAGAAGCATTCGGGTAGTGGCCCGTGTCCAATCGCTTCAACGACGACAATAGCCGAGCCATAACAATGTCTGGAACTCAGCGCGTGTCCTGTGCCTTGCCAACCCCAGCGCGTGCCTATGATCAACAGTGACGGCATATAATCGGCTCCAGATCACATGGCTGCTTGTTTTGGCTGCGAGTTGAGGGGGTGAACGCTGCTCGTTTTTCTTTAATTTTAATGCGAATAGCATTCTTTGGATACTTCACGCACTTTTCGTCTATGTATCTATCTATCTATCTATCTATCTATATATATATCTATCTGGCTATCTAACCTCTTACGCCGCGGGTCGATAAATAAATAAAAAAGACCGGCGCCGGCGGGATTCGAACCGTTGACCCTTTGATCAGCAGGCAGACGCGCTAACCACAGAGGTATGAAGGCAGTCATTCAAGGCACTCTAAACACCTGTTTATATCTTTACCATCGCGCGCGTTCCATGCACGAGGGCTCATTCCGCTCTCGTGAGGCTTAGCACTGCCCTAGCTCACCCTCTCCCGCGCTCGGGAGAGGTGATCGTAGCAGCCGTGCTCACCCTCACGAGAGCGGAATGAGCCCTCGTGCATGGAACGCGCGCGCACCAGTAGCTGTGACAGCGCTATAAGGCGCGTCCTATGGTAAAGATATAAACAACCGTTTAGAGTACCGTTGGTTGAGACTAGCTGAGACGCCAGAAAGTCTGGTCGGTACCATTTTGAGTGTTTGTGCGTATGGCGCGTGCTTTGCTCGCCTTCCTAAGTGACACAAACGCACGTGCTGGGCTGCGGAGATCGTGCGCAGGGCTGTGAAAGTGTCAACAAATTTAGAATCGCCTTAAGAGTGGGCTGGCGTATCTAGAGTGTGCCGGCCACCTGACGAACGCGCATAACTCCGCACCGTTTGATGCTATTCGCATTAACGTAGATAATCATTCCCAAAGGATGGGTTCTGCTGATTTTTTCTATGACTTCTATTGGGTGGGGTGAAAAACGAACGCGTGTTTCATAAGTCATTAACGTCAGGGATCCGTTCTAGGCGGTATTTGAGCAAAGTACAAAAATTGTTGCCTCGCCCCTTTAAAGAACGCGATTGTGTCATATCCGCAATAATCAGTTCTGGAGAATCCTGCATCTTTGCCATATCATGTACATAAATAAGAAATAACAAAAAAAAACTGATATGGATCCATGCAGCACTCCGTGTCATACTTCAAACTTATCAGTCTGATTTTTTTAAATGCACATATTGATAAGGATTATTTAAATAACATTTTGGACAAAGCCCCGAGACTGGGGAGAAAAGGACATCACAACACAAAGTCTCAATTGAGACTTTCTGTTCTGTTGTCCTTTTTCTCCCCCAGTCTCGGGGTTTTGTCCAAAATGTTAAACCTTCACCAGCTTGTTTGCGCCCTAACTTTTTGTTCTTTAAATAACTTTGTATTATTTAATACCACGCCACGTATCTCATTATATTGAAGCTTGATCAGTAAGATATAGTGCTGTATTGTGTCGAAAGCCTTTGTAAAGTCTAAAATCAAATTTAAGGTATAAAATTTACCTTCAATATTCCTGATTATTTTGTCTTTTAAGTGAAGTAGGGCTTGTTCTGGAGATTTTTGTTGTTGAAATTTATATCGTGCCTCATTTATTACATTGTACTTACAAAAATGCCTCTAATCTTAGTGTACGCTACAATCAGTAGCACTGTCCGCTTGCAACGCAAACGAGGCTGGTTGCACAGTATCTCCACGGACACGGTACGGTCGAGGCAGAGATGAGCTCCGATACACAATCGGAACATACAAAACCATCGAAGATGTGTGTTTTTTAAGCAAGACGTAAACTGCCGTTTGTGTATTTCTATAGCAATCAAATTGAATGATTCTGTATTTCTCGATGATGCTCACTAAGTTTATAAATGAAACCATGCCCTTAAGATCAGTATTAACAAATAACCACGTCAAAATTTTTAGCAACTTAATTTTTCAGAACTTTAATAATATTTCTGAATATGTCCCTGTCCCAGGACCTTAACGACATATGCCTTTTTTGTGCGATGCATTGATTCAGCGCTAACGATTTGGCCAGCGTTTCACACAACATAACCTATATAACCTCAAAATGCACAGACCGCAGTTGCGGCGTAATTTAAACCACCATAGTGCTTCCTATGTGCATGACATGTAACGGCCAAATTCGCCAACACTTGACAATAAGTGATGCTTATTAAGCCGTTTGCCTTACATGGGGCTTTTATGTTGAAAGCATCCAAAGTGGGCGTCCGCCTGCGTTTTCACAGTGTACAGAAGAGGAGAGAATTCGGCCGGCCTACTGCATTCACTCCTTGCAGCATATGAGCATATAGATCAAGGCTTCTCTAAATTTTGCGCATACATTGAAGGTCGTGTAGGAAGTATAAAAAACAAATTTCGTCGCGTTTTCTTTTTCTTTTTGCCATAAAAGAACGTGTAATAAGATAAGAACAAGTTCTGCGACCAAAACAGCGGACCAATGCGTTCGAGTGACGTCACGTTTGTGTGTTTCCCATAGAGATTTCAAATTTGCTATAATTGAGACGTGATATAGTAAGGCCGGGTGAAGAGTGTGACAAAATGGACGCCATAGAGGTGTACAAAATATTTCTTATAACTTTAAGAATGGATGCCAATATGTATCTCGGTCGCTCTACTTCGTTGAATTTGACAAAATATTCCAGTTACAAATTCAGCCAACTCTAAGCCTAATCGGAAAAGTATAAAAAAATATCGAGTATCCTTTTAATGTGTACGTAAACAAGATTTTAGCGCTCGTTGTTTTTCTCAGATATGGACTACGCAATATTGGAAACCCAGGATCATCTACCTTGCATAAGAATTGCCGGAAACCTAAATTTACAGCAAACGATTGCCAGATCTCACCTGGTGGATGTGCGACGCTTCTGTGAAATGTAGCAATCTCACAGCCATCTCCAGAGAAACCCAGTCCACGGCAGTATAGAGTTCTCTCGTATGGTTTATCAACCCCTGAATGCGGTCGTGAAGAAGCTCCACTCCAAGCACCCGTCTGCTTCACTTCTGCAGCTAGAAAATGTTCTTGACAGCTTTCAATGACTGCGGACAAGAAAATAAAGCGTTGACACCAGTATCATAGCCATGGCAGGTGACAATGTTCGCACTATGCTACTCTTGGCCGTTCTGACGCCTCATAATTCACGTGCAGAAAGAATATCCCGACGTTCTTTCTATGGCCAATCTTGAAGTACTCGCCTGAATTGAGTGTTTGAAGTGAAAATATTTAGCCATCATCAAAACAAAATATAAGCGTGAGATATATACGGGCATATCTGTCATATCTGACTTACTTCTGACTGCTTGGCATACTTTTTTGTTTTCCGTTCTGTACAACCTCACAAAAGAATAGAAACCAAAACTTTAAAAAATTCTCCTTCAAAATATATTTTTATCAGCTTGTAGAACAATGGACGGATTATGTTCTAGGTTTCATTTTTATATATAAAGTATTTACTCTGAAAAAAAAATTCTCTGGAGGCTACAGCTGTTTGCCAAATGCTTGGGTTTTTGGTAAATCTCAAGCACAAGTTTTACATTTTCAAACTGTGTACAGTATCTTCCCTCATTGAAGTAAGTGTTTAGACCTTTTTAAGCTCCTTGCGTAGCTCTGATGAATTCATCGACATCTTGGTGAGGAATATATGTCCCAAAGGGGTGGAAGTAAGCTGATTAAATTTATCTTGACAAACGAAAAAGAACGGCGAGAAACGATGTTTTTTTTTTGTGGATTGCATAGTAGCAGAGTTTGGGAAATACTAGCGAGGGCATTAAGGGCGTAAAGAACCCAACGTTAAAATATTTGCAGAGCATTAGAAAATAAGTCATATACAAAATAAATCTCATAATCCTAGACTTGTATTTTGATCAGACGGCTACATTTGCTTAACCAAGTACCCGAGCCCACTGACCAAATCAAAATCGCCCATCAAGAAGCGCTCTCTGTCTCAGGATATCTGTCGTGACCGTGACGAAGCGGACCTTAAGAAGGTCGAAGGTATTATATAGTTGCGAACTTTGTAACCTGGTGGCGTCAGCACATTACACATTTCTTTCTTGTTAGCGACCATTGTCACGAATGGTCTTGAAGCTGGAGAGGAGAAAAAGAAGTGTTGCGTAGAGATGTGCTTTGTCACAATCCCGTTCAGGCGTAGATAAACCATACGAGCGAGCGGTTGTGTCTTTCCTTTGCTCCCGAGGAACCTAGCCGTGGTTCACTCATTGTACTTAGCTTCTTTGGCCTGGCTATGGTGCCAATTTCGTAATCAGGGTCGTGGGCTGAGCTTCCTGTAAATCCTGTTTGCGAACCAGGTTGCGGTTTCACAGTAAGTCACCGGCACCTCTGTCTGTTTAGTATCTGCATCTTGGCTATATGCTTTATAGTTCACCGCCACCCACGCACTCCATAACATAACATAGGCCCGCGTAGGCGGGATAAAAAATGGCGACGAGGAAGGGATAAATTACCATGTTGGACTTTGCATTTTGCTTTGTTCGAGTCATTGGCGGCAGCCCGCGTCCCGGTTCGGTGGTTGGAAACCAGCGCGTAACATAATTTGTGTCCAGCGGTAGATACAGTAATACCTCGTTAACTCGAACACGGCTATCTCGAAATAGTGGTTAAGTCACCAAATGTCCTTGGCATGGAATGAGCTCCCATAGGCACAACGCATTTTGTCCATGCTTATCTGGAAATGTTTTCAGGACGACTTCGGATATCTCGAACTCTCGTCAGCGAATGTAAAAAAACACAGTAAACAAAAAACTGCAAAAAAAAAACCATGTGCCCGCAAAAAAAAAACAAAACGCGCAAGCGAGAAAAATAAAATCAAAAATAACCGCGTGTGCGGTGCACGGAGACGGGGAGAGATATGCGACTCAAAAACGTTTGTGGTCTTTTGTTTTTACAATTCCCACTTGGACAAGCCAAAGGCATGCCATGATGCCTGGCGTTCGGTAACCCCTTTTCCTCGAGCGTTTTGTTCTGTTCAGTCTTTCGTTTTCTTTGGCGTCTGGCTTTTTCCGTTTCCCTTCCCGGTCCGGTTGTAGTCTCGTCAGTCTTGTATTTCGCGAAGGTGTCTAGTTCTCTTGGACTGTTGCTGCGCTTTGTTGCTTGTCCGCCAAGTTTTTTTCCGGGTGTCTCAATCGTCTCGAGGCGCCATACGAGCAAGGGTCAAGTGTTCAATTCGGTCATCGGTTATGAATTCTTTAACGTTGGCGCGTGACTCGATTCACCATGAAGATGGCGCAACCCAAACAGTGCAAATCAATGACACTTGAGAGGAAAGTTGCTCTCATCAGGGAAGTTGATGTTGCCGAGAGTTTTATAAGTTTTATTCAGAACATCGTGTGATCAAACGTGAAACATTTCGGTACATTGCTTATCTCGGAATTTCGCTTATATCGAATTTGTTAAAGTTTTTTATGACTTCGAGTTAACGACATCTTACTGAAGTGTCAGTTGATCTTAGGGTTAGGCGTTAGGCCTAAGGTTCGTTCCATTTCAAATTTCAGTCCCTTTCAAGAAAAAAGTGAAAGATGACTTCTTCATCTTCGTTTTCCTTTGCAACCGTCTCAACGACGTTTCCGGCGCCGGTCGTGTTTTGGATGCTCCCGGTACGCCGATAGTTGCTTGGTCGGCCTGGAAGCAGTATTTTATAACTTTTTTCGAAGTGTCGAGGTTGAATGTTGTAAAATCCCGTCGGAAAAAAGGCTATCTTATTTTCGTTATGCGCACGGAACCCCAACGAGTCGGGGATGCATTCAAGCTTAACGAAACCCTCCCTGCAGAGGAAGCCGATGCGGTCCAGACGTTTCTAGAGGCCGTCGGTAAACTTTTTGAGTTCTTCGGTAGAGTTGAGCTTGAGCGCCAGAAGCTACGCGCGTTGGTTCAGCGTCCCGAACAGTCGGTCACTGAGTTTCTCGCTGAATTACGCCGCCAATGCTCGTTTTGCGCATACGGAATCACACTAGACGAAAGAATGTGCGAGGTTTTCTTGGAGGGTTTAGAATCCAGACACGTCAAGGATTGCGTTTTTCAGGTTTGCGAAGACAGCGCGCTGCCGACTTTGTCGCGGGCTATTTAGTTAGCACAGCAGTATGAGTAGAGAGCGAAAACAGCAGCGAGCTTTCAACGGTGATAAATATCGCAAACCGCGGTACCGACGGAAGTACAGCAAGTAGTGAAACGCCGAGCACCGACCAACCAAGATGGCGTCCAGGCGTCATCGTCATCCATCTCGGCAAGTGCAAGATGGCTACTTGGGCATCCCTCTATGGCCTCAACCTGGTTACCTCCCGTCACAGCCTGGACCCATAAGGCCTTGGACCCCAGTGACATCTGGTCACATGCCCCGGCTCCCGGCGCGGGTGTTCCAGCCTAGCAGTGGTCGTGATCTCTTTCCGCCATGAACTGGCGGGAATGAAACCGACAACGCCTGCTTTTTCTGCGGACGCCGTCGTCATAAGCGGGCACTATGCCAGGCGTCCCAAGCTACCCTTCTTCCTGTGTGGGAAGGTAGGACATTTTGCGGTGGTATGCCAGAGTCGACGCCCGCCATCGGTAGCCTTCGCCTACGATCATCGGCAAGCATCTTTTTCAGTTTCGAGCCAAGCTTCTCGGCGAACAGTCGCTGACCGACAGTCTCGTGAAACACGTACAAAACTACAGGCCCATCTCACTGACAAGTGTGTGCTGCAAAACTATGGAGCACATTATTTACACTAACCTAATGAAACACCTTAGTCTTACCAATTTCTTTAGCCCGTCTCAACACGGTTTTCGTACAGGATTTTCTTGTACCACGCAGCTGCTTGAGTTCTATCACGACATTTCACAATCGTTTGATAAAGGCCGACAAGTTGACTGTATCTTTCTGGACTTCAAAAAGGCCTTCGACATGGTTCCTCGTGCTCTTCTTATGAACAAACTTCAGAAACTAAACATAGATATGGAAATTTTTAATTGGATTGGCGATTACCCTTATTCAAGAAAACAGTCCGTGTTAATTAACGGTTTACAGTCCCCCTATATAGAAATAACATCCGGAGTTCCACAGGGGTCGGTACTTGGCCCTCTCCTTTTTTTAATATACATTAATGATATAGTTGAAGGCGTCTCTTCACATATTCGATTATATGCAGACGATTGCATTTTGTACAGTGATGTGACCTGTGATGCCCAAGTATTCGCTCTTCAAAGTGATTTAGATAAAATTGATGACTGGAGTATCAAATGGCGCATGCCTCTAAACGTCTCTAAATGTATTAGCGTTAGATTCACTAGAAAAACTAAATTTATTCCTTCATCCTACAGTATCGGTGGTGTTTCACTTGAGCTGGCATCGGAGGCTAAATATTTGGGAGTTATTTTTTCGTGCGATTTAAGATGGAATAAACATGTTGACTATATTACAGCGAAAGCAAGCCGGTCCCTGGGATTTATTAAACGTAATTTTAGGATGGCTCCCTCATCTTTGAAGGAGACATTATATTTTTCTCATGTGCGGTCTGTCCTCGACTACGCCAGTGAGCTATGGGATCCGTTCAGTCAGAACCTTTTAAATCAAATCGAAAAGGTACAGAATCGTGCTGCGAGATTTGTTACTGGTAATTATGATCTTAGAGCTAGCATAACTGAACTTAAACAGTCTCTAAATTGGATGCCTCTGAGTCAACGACGGAAATTGTTCCGTCTCAAAATGTTACATAAAGTGTTCTACAACAATAGCGCAATTAGTAGGTCCACGTATATTTTTGAGCCTGCCTATGTATCAGAAAGAAGAGATAATTCAAGAAAAATTTGTCCATTTCACAGCAGAACTGATGTTTTCAAATGCTCTTTTTTCCCGCGGTCCATTGAGGATTGGAATAACCTGCCAAGTGACATTGTTGAAACGGAATTGTCAGCGCTGTTTTTTGAAAAGATCCAATGTTTCTTCTAACTACTGTTGTGTATTACTTCTTGAATAATTGTGTTTCACCTTGTGTTTGTAGCGTACAAAATTTCTGTATGTGCCCCTCCCTACTATAATGCCTCTTCAGGCGATGTAGGTATGCAAATAAATAAATAAATAAATAAATAAATAAACCTCGTGAGCATGGTCAACCCGCTTCTGCCTCTGGAGATGTTGCCTGAGAGTCAGCTTTGCGGAGGATCCAGCGTCCATGGAGACGACAGAGCGGGGTCAAGCGGCCTTGTTGTCGTGATACATTCATGGCCGAAATCACGGTAAATGAAACACCTCTTCGTTTTTTTGTTGATACTGGTTCATTTGTATCCATTTAAATGGACGCACGTTTAACGAAGTTAACAAGCATCGCAAGATAGATTTATTTCTGCCGTCGAACTCTCGTTTACTGTGAGCCAGATACCATCCATGTGCTTGGATGTTTGTGAGAAATGTAGTCTTTTAGAACCGCTGGGCAGTGTTGGAATTTTATGAAACCAAGACTGGACGTTCATTACTTCGAGACCGACGCTGTTCGCGAACTGAAATTTGTGTTGAATGGCGCTAAATACGAATGTCTGTATGCGAATGCCGGTAACGAAAGAGGCGCACCGCAGCGAAATGTAAGGGCCACGACCAGCTCGCGTTGACGAACCAAACATCGTGTCGTCTCGTCAAGCATCGCAGCTACCTGGTTCTCAACTTGCGGCGAGTTTCAGCTTTCCTTCAACATCTGCTGATAATCAAACATCTCCTGCCTCCACGATCTCGGAGGAGACTATGCCTAAATCATCACACAGCAAGTCAAGTCAGCAACATTTTTTGAGAGTCACGAACTTCGCAGTCTACAAGACCTTCCTGAGAGTCAAGTGCTCTATGCTACGCAGCATCATCCGGAGAACTCAAGTCCACCGAAAATGCCTTCCCACCACTGCTAGTTCTTCGAAACAGACACCTCTAAGTTACCACCTGGGTATGAAGATTTTGAATATCTTCTTTAGCCCAGGACTGGGTCTGATGAAGAATCACGCTCATTACATCAAGGTGCGGCATACAGTTTACAGGATCAATCAAAACTTCGTCCTCTCCCGATGACCCTGAGGGATCGGTTTGTGAAGAAATGTTAAGTTGGAAAGAGAGCGCGTGGTCGAACGTGTTCAAGCTTCTGAGTGGGCGTCGCCTAGCGTTGTAATCCGCAGGCAGACATCAAGATTAGAATGTTTGTGGATCTACGAGCACCGAATCAAGCCATTGTCATCGATTCTTTTCCGCTTCCCTGCATCAACAAACTTTAGAGTTCTCTGCGTGAACCGGCAGTTTTCTCCAAACCGGACTTGGCGCCTGCCTACCATCAGGTCTGACTCGACCTGGTGAGTCGTTACCTTAGTTCTATTTCAAATCCCATGAAAGATTGTTTCGCTTTAAGCGAGTCTGTCTTGGGCTAGCATCCGCACCCACAGCTTTCAATAGCTAACGTCTAAAATCTTAAGGGATTGTCCAGGAGTTTATTTCTACTTTGGATGATGTTATTGTATATGAATCCACTTTGAAGGAGCACGACGAAAACCTCCATCGTGTCTTGTCTCGAAATTCCCAAGCGGGAATGAAGTTGAAGCGTAAATGTGTTTTGCAACTACAAGAGTTCTAATGTTTGGAACACCATCTTTCCATGAAAGGCCTAGCAACCTTTTCATCGAAGGTAAATGAAGTCCGGAATTTTGCAACTCATTCTGATCCAGTTAAGTTGAGAGCGTTTCTAGGGCATGTAGATTATTAGAGCAAGTCCAATCCTCGTTTTTCGACGGTCGTGAAACCGATGCGTCGTCTCCTCCGAATGGAGTTCGTTTCAGCTGGCCCTTGGAAGTCGAGGCCAGGTTTCTGAAGATAAAGGCTTTCATCAAACAGGCTCGAGTTTCAGTCCATGTTTGACCCGACTTTGCCTATCGTCGTGGAAACTGATGCTTCACAGTATGGTCTTGGCGCTGTTCTCCAACAACAGTATGGAAATCAGCTTCGTCTTGTAGCCTTCGCGTCTCGCTCGCTAACTGATGCAGAGCGAAGTTACTCTGCTGGCAAAAAGGAAGCACTAGCATGTCTCTGGGCGTGTGAAAAGTGGCATGTCTATCTTTGGGAAGGTTTTTGTGATTCGTATGGGCCATCATGAGTTGATTACGTTGCTTACGAATAAGGGCTCTGGAATCCGTCCTTTAAGAATCACACACTGGTCATCCAGACTTCTGAACTATAACTTCAAGTTGGAGTTCAGGAACAGGGCCACCAACGTCGTTGTTGACGCATTTTCGAGATCGCCAGTGCCTGACACTGAAGAGGGCATGAGATTTGACGAGGTTGTTGTTTCCGTTGTCATGGTTGCATTGTCCAAATGCGCTTTTCAGCAGGCTACGGCCAATGACATAGTTCTACCTTCAGTTATACGGTACACTACATCCTCCTTGCGAGAAAGTAGCGTAAGAGACCCAGTCATACGACCTTACTACCACGTCAGAGATCAACTTTCTTTGTACGATGGCATCCTGTACAAGGAAGAGAAGTTAGTCGTTCCTGTTTAGTTCCGCGACAGGATTAGGGAAGTTGCACATAAAGTACATCAAGAAATCACAAGAACCACGAGTGTAATCAGTGGACACTACTGGTGGCCACTCATGAATCAAGAGCAAGATAGAGAACTGTACAGTCTGTCATTCTACAGACTAACCAGTGAAAACTGCACCGGCTCCTTGCAGCCCGTCTAGTTGCCAAGTCAAACATGGCAAAAACTCGGGATCGACATTGTCGGCCCGATTGATTGTACACCGCCCAGTCAGAGGTTTTTCATTGTCTTAATAGACTAGCATTCTAAATTGCCCGAGGTGCTAGCAATGTCTTCTGTGTCCTCAGCGACCATCCTCAACTTTTTGAAGAATGTTGTTTTTTCGCGCGAAAGACTTTTATGTGAGATTGTTTCTGACGATGGGGTCCAATTCATCTCTCTCGAGAGCTTCAACATTTTCTAAATCAGAACGGTATCAAATAAGAAGAACATCATTATATCATCCTTAATGCAACGGACAGCTTGAACCATTTAGTCGTGTCCTGAAGTCTTGTCTTCAGTTGGCCGTTGTGCAAGGTCGTTCCTTCCAGACGTCGTTTTGAGACCACCTGGAAGCGTATCGTCCTACTGTGCAATCTGCAGCAGGGTTTGCACCGTCCCTCCTTCTACATGGAAGAGTTCACAGATCTGGGCTTGACGTACGGGGTGCGCCGACAAGAAAAGCTTCGCTTACCTCCCAGAGAGACGACTTCAACTTAAAAAAGGTCAACAGGTATCAGCATCACATGAAATCCTACTCGGATCACTGTAGAGCGGTACGACCGCCTCAGTTTCGACCTGGTCAAGCAGTTCGTATTTTAAGCCAAATCACCATGATGAACTGCATCGTAAATCCACTGAACCACAACAGATACAAGCACAACTTGCACTTGCCACATATCAACTAACTGATGGTCGATGGTGGAACATAGTGAAGCTCACGGGGACAACACAACACCCACCGATACAAGTTTCTTACCGAGACTGGGATGATGATGATGAGGGTGGTATACTTATACCTTCTACGGTTCCTGCCGTTTGTGCCCCTATATATATCCCCGGAGCCACTTCAGCGCCTCTAGTGCCAGCGGGATCCTCCCTGCCGGATGGTTCCAGTGGCCTCGCAGTGTCTGGTCTCTTGGTGAGACCCAGTTCACCCCGGCACGTATGGTAGGTGCACCTCGCATTGCTGCATTAGGATCTATCAAGAAGCCAGGTTCCCCTGCTGCGCTCGAGTATCCTGCTACAGGTACACCTTTCTTCGGCCTGGTCCTTCGGTGGACTTGGGGCACCCCAGGAGTCCGGCCAACCCGCTGCGGTCTTGTCTTCTGTCCCTGTTGAAGCTCATGGCCCGGATCTCGCTGTAGATCCTGGGCATTCCATGGAGCCTGTTTACGCTACTGTGCCAGGGTCTCCGGTTCCTGAATCTACTCCCAGGCCTGTTCTGGTGCCTGGCGCCCGGTCCTTCGTCCGAGCCTGAAACGTCGGTTTATAATCAGGTTACTGTTCCTGAAAAACCAGCCGTCGCCGACCTGGCAGTTTTACCAGAACTCCATGCTAGACTTATAAATTGTCCATTGCCGAGGTCAAGAACACCATCATCCATGCCTCCACTGGAAGAGTCAATGGAAGGAGTCACCACTGAGTTTCACACACCACCAAAAGTTTCCGAGCTACCCACAGCCCCTCATCCACCAGCGGCACAAAGTCGTCCAACGCACCAGGAAAGACTTCCCAGCAAGTTTAAAGACTTTTTTATTAACATTGATGATGGTGGAAATTAATCAAACTCTGATCTTAGCGACCATAAATTATGCATTATAGATTATAGATTTTAGACATGATTTAAGAGTAGGTTTCCATGTAGATTTATTTAGTACATGAAACAAGGTGTTTGCGCACGTGCTGAACAAAGGTGTCTATGTAAATGATGGGAAACACTTGGCCCTAAACAAATGTCCATGACAAACGCATATACTCAACAACGACAATACTAACAAACTAACCAACATCACACATGTTTACTGGACATTTCAGTAATAAAAGAGACCATGTTCTAAAAATGCTGTATTATCATAAACATATTTTGCTTTTTGTTCTTCGAAGGGAAGAAACACAGGTGCATTTCGGAGACATGATCGTTTTGGGTGCAGTGATTTCTGCCGGCATTTATCATTATGAAGTGAGGAACTTTCAAGCGTAATATGCACAAAAATATTTTAGTCAATGAACATTCTTTTTGCCAAGTACAATTTTGTGCAGTGTGAAGACATTGTCTACGTTCCGCTATGTTGTACGAGAGTTTTGAAAATACTTTACTTTGTCGAATTTTCGAGAGTGATAACGAGTCTTCCTCTCTACGTTTTTCTTATATCTTCAAAGAGAGGAGAATGTAGTATTCACTAGTAAGTTTCATTCTCCAGTGGTGGCGCCCCCAATGAACCATCTCCACAGATGCATGTCTTTTGATGAGCATGCCACATCGCGATCAACATAAAGAAAGAAAGCAGTGCGCGCATCGGTCTCCACCCGAGACCGGCGCAAGCTGGTCGTCACCTGCCACAACTCGAACGGAGCGGATGTGTCTTTCCTTTGCTCCCGAGGAACCTAGCCACGTTTCACGCGGCGTACTCAAAATCTTTGGCCTGGCCATGAGGTCAGTTACATAATAACGGCCGTTGGCTCAGCTTCCTGTGAATGCTGTCGGCTACCAGGTTGCGTGTTATAGCTTGCGCCGACGCGGCGGTGCTCTAAAGCCTGGCTACATTGGACGCAAGCGCCGGTGACTCACGTTCGATGTAGCCGGAAACTCGACCCAAGCGGACCTGGACGGTCGCCAGAGCGAGAAGAAAGGACAACCAACGGATTCAGGAGTGGGGCGAACACTGGCCGATGAGGCCGCAGATCACGTGCGCTCATGCCGTCGCGCTGTCCCTTTTATTCTTTGCATGGATGCACGAAATGGCTGCTTTAAAAGGAGATGTCAAGTAGCGCGCCATCTCGTGCCAAATCAAAATACTACACTCTCCCTCCCTTAAAGAAGCAAGACAATTGTGGAGAAGACTTACGTTACACATTCGTTATGTGAAAAAAATAGCGAAAATCAAAACACTTCACCACCCGAAAATTGCGCTATTTCACTGGAAATATTGGTTTTGAAATTGTTCGTTGGAAATTCGCAAAAGATTGTTCATAAGACGTTCTTTGTGTGCACGACACGAAAAGTTCAACAAAATCCTAAACAAGTCATCCGAACAAAACGGGTTTCTCATTGAAAGTTCAGGTTGCATCATACTAGTCAGCGTGACGATCAAAATTTCATTCCAAGAGTCATATTTCAACTTAGAGCACTCTCATTTTTCCTCCTCCCAAGGAAAAAGGAAACATCCAACACTACCTATTGAGTACATTTGTATTACTATGATTTGTATTTCTATTTCCGTTTTTAATGTCTATGACACATTGTAGTGTTGACTGTTATTTGTTAGTTTGGGTATTATTTAGAATATTGTGTTTGTCATGGATATTTTTACCTTGGCCAAGGTTTCATATAACAGTGATATGCTTTTAATGTTCTATATCTACCCAAAGTTTATACTAAAATGACCTTTTACGAAAACATAACTACGTCTTAGTCACTGTACTCCGAATCTGACTGGAAACTATCATCGCCAAGTTCAAGAATATAGTCTTTGGAACTTCAGCGGAAGTCTTCTGAGGCATTGGCCGACCTTGCCTCGCTGGTGGTAGAGTAGGCCAGATGGCTCGGAGATTGTGGGTGGTGTGTGGAACTCGGTCGTGAGTTCTTCCACCAACTCTCAAGTGGGAGGCATAGATGGCGTACTCGTTCCCGAAGACTCCAGAGGTGTACTCTGTTTCTGGCGACGGCAAAACGACAGTTCTGCCCGTGCGTCTGGGCAAACTCGCCAAATCGGGAGACAGGTGGTTGCTCTGCAACCACGGACTCTGGTGATGACCCTGGCACAGCGTCCGGAGCAGCAACAACCACGGCCCAGGAAGAGGCCTGACCGCTGGAACAGGACCGACCAGGTCAGGAGAGGCCTGATCTCGGTCTCAGGAACAGGCCTGAGCAGCGCTCAGGGAGAGGCCTGCCCGCGCCCAGGAACAGGCCTGACAAGCCTGTCAGGCTCCACAGACTGTCCAGCGTCTGCCACGGAAGCAGTGGGCAGAGCTCAGGTGAAGAGATCCCGATCATGTCGGTACAGCCGACCCGAGATTCCCTCGGGAAACAGGAGCAGGGCCCTAGAACAGAGGCAGGCCCAGGGACAGCTCCAAGAACAGTTCCAGGGAACAGGTCCAGGAACAGGCCCCGGTACAGCACCCGGAGCAGGAGAATCGGCCGCAGCAACCGAACTGTAAACGCTGCTGCAGCAAACAGATCTGGCCCTTGGGAGAACTCCAGCGCTGCATGGTGCGCACCCGCCATGTGTGCAGCAGATGAACCGGGTTCTCCCAAGAGACCAGACGCTGCGGGGGTCACAGGAAACCCTCCGCAGGAAAAGACAATTGTACTTGGGACGTTGAAGTGCTTCCACGGACAGGGGCTGTACAGGAACCACTGGAGTTGCAGGAGGTATATTCAAGTCATCTTCGTCATCATCATCCCAACCGAAGTCAGGAACTTGTGCTGGAGGCAGCTGTATGGACTTTGCAAGTTTCTTTGCTGCGTTCCACCTCCTACCGTCAGCGAGTTGATATGTAGCATGTCCTAACTGTGCATGTATTTGTTGTGGTTCTGTATATGTACTCCGCAACTTGTTATGATGGGTGGCTTGAATTCACGAACAGTCTGCCCAGGATGAAACTGAGGTGTCGTACCGCTCTACGATGGTCAGAATAATCTTTTCATGTTTTGTTGATAGCGCTGTACTCTCTCCTGTAGCTCAGCTCACGTTCCAAGAGATCGTCAGGTACCGTCCTAGTCGGCATGCCTTGTACGTCTAGTCTAGACCGATGATTGTCCAGAAGGAGAAAGGATGGTGCAAATCCAGTTGCAGGATGCACCGCATGTCGGTACGCTTCCAGTGGTCTCGGACGGCATCTGGAAGTGGACGACCTTGTACAAAAGCTAGCTGAAGGCACGACTTCAAGACTTGGTTAAATCTTCCACCTGCCCGTTACATTGGGGGTGGTATAATGACGTTCTCCTATGTTTGATGCCATGTTGACGCAGAAATCTTGCAATTCATGGGAGGTAAACTGTACTCCATTATCTGACACAACTTCGCAGGGCAGTCCCTCGCGCGGAAAAAACGTTCTTCAAAAGCTGATGACAGTCGCAGAAGTCACAGAAGACGTGGCTTGGAGCCTCTGGCCACTTGGAGTGGTAATCTGGGCGAGTACCAAAAAAAAAACCTTGACTGCTGCGCACGATCAACCGGGCCCACGATGTCGATTCTAGCTTTTCCCAGGGCTGACTTGAAACTGGATGGGCTGCAAGGGAGCTGGTGGCCTTCACTGGTTTGTGGCGGCATGGGCACACCGTGCAGTTCTGATCTTGTCTTTTATGTGTTCATTCTTCAACGCCACCACAGTGTTCCCGGATCACTCTTGTGGTTCTTGTGATCCCCTGATGAACTTCGTGTGCTACTTCCCCACGATCCGGTCTCGAAACTCGACAGGGACGACAAGTTTTTCTCCCTTGTACAAAATACCGTCGTAAAGCGACAGTTGGTCTGACGTGATAGTAAGGCCGAGATCTGACGGTCTTACTGTCTTCAGGCCAAACTGAGGTAGTATAGCGGATTACTGAAGGGTTATTGAACTATGTCGCTGGCCGAGCCTATTGAAAACCGCTTCGACAAAGGAACCATTACGACGGAAGCACCGTCAAATCTCATGCCCTCCTCAGTGTTAGACACTGGAAACCGTGAAAACGCATCAGCAACGACGTTGGTGGCGCCCTTCGAAACTCCATTTTGAAATTGTAATTCAGAAGCCGTAAGGACAACGAGGATCCTTAGAGGACGGATTCCGAACCTTTGGACAGCAACGTGACCAACGCCTCGATGGTCAGTACGAATGACAAAAGACCTTCCCACAGATACATCGCGCCACTTTTCACACGCCCAAAGACATATGAGAGCTTCCTCTTCGCCCGTGGAATACCTTCTGCTCTGCATTAGTTAGCGAGCTGAGACGCGAAGGATACAGTGACGAAGCTGGTTACCATACTGTTGCTGCAAAACAGCACCGAGACTGTACTGAGAAGCATCTGTGGCCACGACGATAGGCAACGTCGGGTCAAACATGGCCAAAATTGGAGTTTCTTGATGGAAGTATTTACTTTCCTTGAAAACTGGCCTCGACTTCCGGAGACCACAGGCTGAAACGAACTCCTTTAATAGTGGAGACGACGCATCGGTTCGACGACCGTGGAACAATGAGGGGATGAACTTGCTTTAGTACTCTACCAGCCCTAAAATGCTCTAACTTCACTGCATCAGAGGGAGTTGCAGGTAAATTGGGACCGCATCTACCTTGATGACAGGTGCTTAATCCTTTCACGGAAAGGTGGTGTCCCAAAATTGAGAGCTCCTGTACTTGAAAAACACCTTTACGGTTTAGCCGATTCCGCTTGGGAAATTCGAGACAAGACATGATGACAGAGATTCCTTACCGTGCTCCTTCAAAGTGGATCCATAAATGATGATATCGTCCAGATAGAACTGAACGCCTGGACAATCCCTTAGATTTTGGACAAGAGCTGGAAAGCTGCGGGTGCGGATGCCAGCCCGAAACAAACTCTAAAGCGAAATAACCCCTCGTGGGTAATGAAAGAGCGAGGTCACCACTCACCGGGTCGAGACGGACTTGATGGTAGGCGGGACGCCAAATCCAGCTTGGAGAAGATCGCCAGCTCCCCTGGTAGAGAGTTCAACAGTTCATTGATGCAAGGAAGTGGAAACGAATCAATGACAACGGCCTGGTTCGGAGCTCGTAGGTCCACACACATACGGATGTTGCCATCGGGCTTGCGGGACGACAACAATGAGGTGACACCCACTCGGAGGCTTCGGCGCGTTCAACGGTCCCGCCCTCTCGCTCCAGCTTGAAAATTTCTTCGGAAACCCGATGCCTTAGGGTCATCGGGAGGTGACGTGAGCTTTGATTGGACTGGTGGAACTGTGTGCCGCACCTTGACCTTGTGCGGGTGGACATCTTTGGCAGACCCAAGCCGCGCTAAAAAGATGTTCAAAATCGTAGAAGCCACGTGGCAACGTGGATGCGTCTCGCTCGAGAACCACCAACAAGGCCTCGTCGAAGTGACTGGATTTCTCTGGATGACGCTGCATACGCCTTGGGGCGCTTGACTCCCCGGATGATCTTGTTGACCGTGTAGTCTGTGGCCTCTCAGGACTGTGGGGGCTCTTGACTCTCAGGATGAGCGCTGCGGATGATGGAGCCCTTGACTCTCAGGATGACGTTATGGACGACGGAGCCCTTGACTCTCCAGGATGACGTTGTGGACGGGACTCGTCCTCGAAGATCTCAGAGTGTGGTCTCTTCAGAGACCGATGATAGCAGGAGACGGGTTCTCCCGCAAATGAAGGTCTGGAACTTGCCGCTGGTCGAGAACGGGGACTTGCGGATGCTTGGCAGGACGACGCGGTGAACGGTCGTCGCTGCGGGTTGGGCGTGGGCCTCACATCCTGCTGTGGTGCTCCTCCTCCGTGAGCTGCGTATCTGCATACAATCACTCATGTTTAGCGCCATTCGCCACCAGTCAAACTCGCGGACCGCGTCGATGCCGAGTAACGAACGTCCAGCCTTGGTTACGTAAAACTCCAACGTTGTCCAGCGGTTCTTCAAAATTACTTGTCCCAGCAAAACATCCAAGTACCGGAATGGTCTCTTGCAAATAGTGGACGAGAGGCGTCGACGGCGGATGTAAGCTTTATCCTCCGTCTGCGTTGCGCCAACTTCGTTAAACATGCGTTCATTTAGGATCGACGCACATGCACCGGTATCAACAAGAAGACGAAGAGGGGTCCCATTTACCGTCATCTCTCGGCCATGAAGGCGTCACGACGCATGCTGCCGCCTTCGTCGTCGCTCGGCCGTCCCGACGACCACAGGTTCCTCCGTCAGCCTGGACGCTTGGCAGCTCCTCAGGAGACAGCGACTGACCGACCACGTCTCACCCGGCCGGGCCGGTCCCTCTGAACTGTCTGTCGGCGAAGGTCCGCCGAGTATCACGGCGACCTTCGCCGTGATACTCGGGAAATCATTTTGCTAGAGTGTCACGGCCTTGAACCGGGAACGATGCCCGTCGCCGATCGTAGGTGAAGGCAGCCGCCGGCGGGCGGCGACTCCTACGACACGCAACTGCAAAGCATCCCGCTTTCCACATAAGAAGCATGTCGCTTGAGACGCCGGGCAAACCGCCCGATCGCGGCGGCGGCGTCCACGGAAGCGGCAGCAGGCGTCGTCTGCTCCGATCCCACCCGTCCGAGGCGGAGAGGGCTCACGCCCACGCTGAGGCTGGAACACCCTCGCCGGAAAACGGGGCACGTGACCGCAGGCCACCGGAGCCCAAGGCATTTTGGGTCCAAGCTGCCGACGGGGGGCAGCCAGGTGGAGGCCAGGGAGGGTAGCCGCTGTAGCCATCTTGCCCATGCTCGCCGGAAGAAGACGACGCTTGGCCGCCATCTTGTGTTGCTGCCGTTTGACGCCCTCGATCTGGACACGCTGGACTGCTGCCGCGACCGGGACCTGCGCCTCCGCCGCCGAAGACTTGCGGCCGCCCGCTCTCTGCCCGTACTGGCGAGCGATCTGGATAGCCCGCGACAGCGTTGGCAGCTCGCTGCCCTCGCATTCCTGCAGGAACGCGATCCTTGAACGCGTCTGGACTCCAGGCCTTCCAAGAAAACCTCGCAAAGCCTTTCATTAGGCGCGTTCCCCAGAGCACAAAACGAAGCCTGACGGCGCAACACGGCAAGAAACTCTGCTACCGACTGGCCAGGACGCTGGAACAAACCGCGCAGCTTCTGGCGTTCAAGCGCGATACTACCCGAAAATCCGCCAAATGCTTCTCGACTGCGTCCAGAAAACCTGGAACTCGTCAGTCTCCTCCACCGCAACCTTCTGGTACAGCTGAAATGCATCCACGATGCGCTGGCCCTCAGTGCCCAACAGCGAAAACAGGATGGCTTTTTCCGGAACGGTTCTACGAGATGCAACGCCGACGCGTCAAGAAAAGTCAGAAAAAGCACGCTTCCATGCCGGGCCAAGCTACTATCGGCGGACCGGGCGCTGCCAAAAAGACGGCCGGCGGCGGGAGCGCCGTTGGGCTGCTCGAAGACGAAGATGACGAAGTCATCTCACGATGAAACAACCAACGGATTTAGGAGCGGGGCGAACACTGGCCGATGAGGACGCAGATCACGCGCGGCTCATGCCGTCGCGTGCTGTCCCTTTTATTCTTTTGCATGGATGCACGAGATGGCTTTACTTCTAAAAAGGAGATGTCAAGTAGCGCCATCT
>JAZHYW010056801.1:0-35357 GCA_037355805.1 Ixodes ricinus
AGCCCTCAAACAAAGCAAGTCACTTAATCTTCTCTGGCTCTACGGCATCATTGGCAGGAACTAAGCAACCTACCCAATCACACCTTAACTAAACTGCAGCAGAATATGAATTATTTCGGGACATTGGGATTGTTTTGAATGCCTCCAAGCTCTCCTCATAAACGTAATACCAAAGGCAGAAGAAACTATCGTTTGAACACCAGTAATCCCCGACTGACATTTCTAATTTCAACTAGGCGCAAGCTTAGAGCGTATGTGGCATATACGAATGTAATACCAGATCGGATATGTGACACTAAAATTCACCTGGTATAAGGGGTTCTCGTCTGAACACGGGCAACCACAACTGTTTTTAATTACTGTGCTGGGTCTTACCAGAAAATGTTGGAGAAGCCTTTCCTGATTATGTACTTGTCCTTGGCTCGCACAAACCACGGATAATATATCTCAGAAAGTCATTCTTCGTGAACTGGCGTCCCACTCTCGCAGCCAGGGAGGCAGGACTTCATATCAATTTTTTCAAAGAACGATCGAAACAGCTAAAGACACAGCTCCGGGGCAGAATCCCCGAGGACCTACTCCTGATAGGGGCGTCCCAGGGCTTCAATCTTGGGCAAATTATTTTCAACCTGGCAAGAGAGAGTCGTCGAAATCATAAATTCTGAAACGAGATACTGCGGCTCGATTCACATAGGGACGATTGAACTATTGCTTCACAAGCTGCAAAGTGATCAAACTATTGCGTTTCCTCCTACGCGTTACACAAGCCCTTAAAAATACGTCACAGGAGTGTGAGCGAGTAAAGAATGGATGGGAGAATGATGCATACCGATGCACCTGTTAATCGAACGGTGACTTGCGTCCCCTGGCCAGTGTTAACCTCAAAGATAGGCATTGTATACGTGCCTGCGATATCGGGTTGCAAAGGCTGTGGGCTGACGGCAAAGCCTACTACCGCTATTGTGACACAAGCATATTCGCAAGCCACTCCACTGCCCAAGAAAAGTCTTTGTCGCATGTTATTCAAGGATGAAAGTTGACATTGTCTTTATATATCTTCCTCGCGCAAACCTGATGACGTAGTGACGTGGAATTGCTTTGGTGTCATCGTAGTCGTTGGGATTACATTATTAGGGATATTGGAATATAGGTGATACACTGGACACGTGCAGTGCATGAACACTTGGCTTGGGCCAGTGATACAATCTCTGCCTCAACGAGCATTCGGATAGTGGCTCGTCGAATCACTGCAATACGAGGAATGGCTGAACCTTTCTTAACAATGTATGGGGCCCATAATCTGACTTGTTCTTTGCCAACCCCAGTTCGTGACCGTGGCTTACACCGGAAGCATATAATCGGCACCAGATCACGTGGCCGCCTATTGTCTCTGACATCGTAAAGCGGAACGCTGCCTGCTCTTTTATGATTTCTTTACTGGTGACTGCTATTGCGTGAAACAAGAAAAAATATTGCTGCCAACATCGTTCCGAAGTTTTTCTTTGAAATGCGACAGATTTTGCACCATCGTGTACTGACTTTCGTTGGACAGACGGCAACTTTGCCGATATTTAAACTCGTTTGCCCACTGCGCACCCTACAACCTTCTATAAACGTGTTGGGGAACGCGCTGGAAGCAGCCCCGCGAAGTCGCCCTTCATGTGCGCCCAAGTCCAACCGTAATGACAGTCGGTTGCACACGCTGCATACCACGCCGAACGAGCAGTTGATGAAATTCTTCTAGTGTATAAAGTGCGCCGGTAGATCTTGTGGCTGTAGAATGAACCGGAAAAATCTTTAAGCTTTCATATAGAAAACTCAAACTTTTACCGAATAGGCATTGGTGTGAAAATTTACCTTGTAATATTTCATGACATAGTTTTCTTTCCCATAAAAATATTAGCCTAGGTTGCCAAAGTTAACGGCGGCCTTGTTTGCAGACGACAGATATTCAGTGATGAACGCAACTTGAGGCTCAATCTGCCTATAAGCACAGCGAGACGAAGGCGCACTTTCTGTCAACTGGCTGCTCCTTTATTGGGAGATAGCGCAAATAAGCCACATTCATCGCTACTTCGGTCATCTGGGAACCCGTGTACAGTTGACTTTGTCGAGTTCCTTTGACTCTTTTTTAGAGAGATAGAACTACGCCTGGAAATCTCAAAAGGTAAAAAGGATCTAATGCAAACATTTATGAAATTTTCCGAATCTGCATAAGGAGGAGACTTACTATATGAGAAGATTTTTTTCGTAAAAAGAGACAAGTCGATGTGTCGAAAATGAGAAAATGGGAATGTTTGTTACACAAATTGCATTTCAATGTTGTTGCAAACAATACTTGGTACAGATTACAGGCTTGTGAAAGCTCGTAATGAGGCTGTGCTTTGATTAGAGTGGCCTTTCATTATCACATCGCTGAATATGGAAGATTTTCGTCACACTGATATTGAACGGCAAGCTCGATGTAGACCTCAATAGACATTCATGTTGTAGGACTTCCAGTCGTAGAAGTCCCAGTGCCTTCCAGCTCTAGGACCATCCCTGCTCCGCGAAGATGTCGTCGAAGGCTGCTGGATCCAGGATCTCCCTCACCTCTTCCGATATCCTTTTCGATCCTGCCGAGTGCTCTCTCCGGCGGCCAGATAAACTGTGACGCGTGACGGGAAACATGGGTGAAGCCTTGTAGAACTGTAGGCGGAGCGTCGTCCTTGTAGCCAGCAAGGAATCAATGCGTAGATCAGAACGAGAGTGCTTATTTCTACTGGCCCAATCCGTTGGCTACCAAGCGTTGACGTCTTCAACATCTTCATAGTTGGCACTTTGCAGTGGTGCTGTGCAACCGCACTCGCGACCCGATTGCTCCTCTTTGGTACTCTCGTTTTTGCTCCGAAGTGCATAACAGTGACAGCACGTCTGGGCACGGAGCCATCGGTTAGGGTCTTCGACGAGACGCACATGTTGTTGTGTTACAGTTGTCGGCCGGAATAAGCTTCGCTGGTCCGGAACTTTTGGCATAGGCTTGGTTTTTTTATTGGACAGTCAAATGAGAACGTCTTGAGGTCCGTTCATCTTTCGTCACATGAGTGCGTAGAAGGCTCTGTATTTTAAGTTGTGTACACGCGGTTCAAAGTGAGCACCAGTTTGTTCTTCGCGGGATTATCAATGATTTAGATGACGACGCGCATGTTTAGGCACACTAAACAAACATCATTCCTATGGTGTCGCAAAAAATGAGATTGAACTTCTGGTGCGGAAAATGCGGTGAAAACAGTCCGTACTCTCCAACTCTCTGGGTACATGTCGGGCTCTCCGAGTTGCACAGGCGCCAGAGGTTTCGAAATGCTTGGAGCCGTGTTGAGGAGGTACATCTTCTTCGTTTTCTGCCTACTGCAGTGCGATTCCCTCGCTCGGAAGCTTTTTCGATAAATCCGACAACGGCGGCCCGCTTTTTGGCCGTACAGCTTCAGCTTCTTCTGATCGCCCACACGCGTTTGCGGTTTTACCTCAGCTTGCTCGTGCTTGTGCTTAAAGACCCTTGTGATCTGCGCTGTGACAAACACCGAGCAGAGCACGAAATACGTCCTGACAAACCGAGCCGTGCTCCTCGTTTTGGAGCCGGACATTGCAGGTGGCGGTTAAACTCTGAAGGGAGCCCGTCTATTGTGCTCCCCTTCGGCAGCGGTCCGGCGCCTTTCGCGGAGCTGGCTTGACGCGATTTGGGTTTGCTTCCTGTTTTCTTGTTATGGACCTTTCACTGACCTATTCATTTCCGCCTTTATTCCATGGCGAAAGTGAAATTCGTCGTCAAAGTAGCGGGAAATATTCCCCTTCCCCTCTGTACGCCTTGTGCCGTGAGGGTAAAATAAATAAATAAATAAATCGGAGGCAAGTTGATCATCCGCTTAGTCGTCTGGAAGCTGCCATGCTTTTTTATTACGTGAAGTCCTCGGCACTCTCCGATTGATTGTAGCAGATTTGGCTCCTTTTAATTCAAGCAACTGAAATATTTGGCTCATTTTTTATTTGAAATAGACTATTACGGCAGTATCCTTAAAATTCGTCAACGCATTTCGGTTAGACCGCTTTTAAAATCAAACCATTCCAACATGTAGACAAAGTTAAAGCAAAGATTGGCTTATTTTCGGCTCAGTATTTGGTTCATTTCGAAAACAAAAACAAAGAAAACTCCTTATATGCATGTGTTGAACTGTCAGGCCTGTTTTACAGCGTTAGATCAACTGTACGGGCGTTAAACATTTTGGTCAACACGCATGTTCTGTCTTCGGCTGTCGCTGAGCCGTTTGATTGCTGATGCTCGTTTTGCCTGCTTGGAGTCCTGTTCGCATTGTAGCTGAAGCTTGATCCCTTCGTCTGTTTTGCGAGGCGTCTTCACCTGCTTGCCGCCTCAATAAACCTTCAGTTCTCCCGCTTGAGGCAACGCCCCTGGCGAGCAAATTCGGATATTTTTAGTGGCGAGTTTCTGATGTGCGTCGCAAATGTCCCTTCAAACGCTATTTAGTGCCTGTAGGCAGAGGAGGCCGAAAGACGTTAGTTTACGTCCGTGAATATTACATGATGGGATGCTAGCACGCAGCTTCACGTCAGCATTAAACTGCCGCGTATCGCGGATGCCAGCGAAGCCCTCTCTTTGTGGTCGCGCGTCGGGGATGTTTCAGCGCCCTATGGCCGAGAGAAAGAAGCCTATCGCGCTGCGTAGCTCATGCTGCAGCTCTTGGTTCGTTTTATCTGTCCTTCTTGTTCGTCTCTGCATCTCGAGTTTGCAGTGCTTCCATATCACGTTGGTCCGCTGTCTCCACGGCACGTCGCTGTCGCTCCTGAGCGTCGGGCAGCGGGATTGCAACATACTGAGGAGCTCCCCACTCGCGGAGTGAAGCAATACCAGCTAGAAAACAAAGCCCGCTCACGAAGCTATTGATAGTGGATTTCTACCTGTCCCAAGCGTTGAACATGCAAAAGCTCGACTCAGAGTACGTCGCGAAGCGGTGGACATGTGCGTCTGGCGTGGCCCTGTGCTGGCGCCGCCAGTTTGTGCGACTCCTAAGACGAGCTGGTGGAGAAGCTGACGCTGGTGGGTGGCGCTGCGTAGGTCGACCAGTCACCATACTTGGGCGACGCGGGATTGGCTCCTAGGCGGCATCAAGTGGAGGCGCTGCGAATCACGCTGTGTCCCCGCAGCCAATGGCGGCTCTGTTGGTTACCGAAAGAAGGACACACACGAAAGTGCTCAGGTTTCGTTCAAAAGAAATAATGCGTATTCCTCAAGGTTATGACCATCAAATATTATTTCCGCATTTTTGAGCGCAAGTCGGAATTTTTTTTTTACTGCCACACTAACGCGATCCTGCGGGTTGGCAACGAGGCGATTGAATGTCACGGATTTGTGTGGTACTCGCCCCCAATGGGCCGCTGCTCTATTTTTTGTAAATTGGCCGGGGTAGGCTACTGACACCTTAAAGGGTAACTGCAAAGGAAAGAAGTTTTTTTTTTAGACAGCCTAATTGGGACAAGCACGTCAAAAAACAATTTTTCCGCGAGAAAAAAAAATGTTTACAGCAATATTTATTGTGTGAGACTGATTTTAGTTTGCGGCAATTTCGTCCGTTTTAAATCGCGCGCCCAAAGCTGTGATTATGTGACGTCAATCGTAATAGGTTCTCATTGGCTAAGAGTTTGATTGACAGCTTAGATCTTGGTTGTTAAACCTTTGTTATATGTTGCAATTTCCTTTGAGTGGCATATTTTTACGATTAAAGAATAACCCATGTGATGAGAGTTATTATTCTTTACAAAAGGTTTACAAGACGGGCACTTCCGTTTCGATTCATACCAAAACAAACAAAAGCTTCGCCATTTTTTCATGGCCGCCGAAGTCTCTGCTCCCGCCCGTCTCGCCTGCCCTGACTAATCGTTTCGCCGAAGTGATCAGCGTTTCGTGCTGACCCAGGTGCTTCAGTGAGACTTCTTGAAGTGATGTAGTGGTGTTTAGCAGCTGTCGCAGGTATTAGTGATAGGATGCGGGGTTTTGGCTTTCAGAGCGCGAGTTCGTTTTCGTTTTCTTTTGTTTGCTTAGCGTGCTTTTTTTTCTTTTTGCTTCGCTGGCGCGTGCAAATGCCGACTCTTCGGAGATGTCAGGTGAGTGATCTCGACAGCGAGCCTTCCAGCAGCCATGTCGCCCCGAAAGGAATGCCATTTGGCTGAGGCAATCGGGCGTTCGCGTAGCGACAAACGTGTCCAGTTACGTTCTCGTCATATCGCTCCAAAGGCCGTCAGAGATCTCGCACCGGGTGCACCTGACGTCCGCGCAATCAGACACACAAAATATAAAAGTCGCTCATGCTCACTACGTAAAAAATGGTCTCAGTCCATGCGGCTGTGGGGCAGGTATCCTGGCCCAAATCTATCTTCACACCGCACGATGAGCGCAACACGTCGCTGTGCAAACGCCGTCCAACAACACGAAGCATAAAGACGGCAGATTTAGGGCAATTCGGAGTCTCATTGTTCAAATAAAAAATGACGCGTAATTCTTGTTGAAAAACGCCCGCAGCTTTTTACCTACGGTATGCGTCGGGAATCTTCCACACATTTTAAAACGGAACGTAGCGGAAGATTTACTTCTGCGAACGCTCAAGCGTCGTCCTCCCGCGCCTGGCTTGACTCGGATCAGCTGACGACGACGGGACTGAACCCCACAACAACCAATCTGCGCTCTGTGGGTGTCTACCTCCGGCACCGCACCACACACACCACGAACGTTTCAGTTTCTTTGGCTCGCATCGCCGTGTTGCACCAAACAGAACGAGACCGCCGAAGCGCCAACGTGCAGCGCGGTCGTGAACGTTGGCTTGTGGTTGCAGCACTCACGTGACCCTGTGATTCCCTTCGCTCTCCAAGCCACACACGACGATTACGAATGAGGCTTTCCGCCTTCCGGGAACATCACAGGGGCACTTCTCCGGCCCCGTGCCTTGCTATGTGCTCGCAAACCGCGCAGCTTCTCGCCGCAGCCCTTATTCTCGTGTACCATCAAAACCAAAACAATACCGGCGCCATGTTGAACGTGCGTAGCTGGTCGCCAGATCTCACCGGAAGTCAAGACGCCCAGCTCAGCAGCCAAGTCAACAAAGAAGAGCAAACCGAAAGTGAGGGGCGGGGCGTAGTTCCTCCGCGGGGGTCGAAAGAGCGGGAATTTGAAACGTGGAGAGGTTCTGACTCCGACTAAATTACGTCCTGTGACGTAAATATTGCTAAAAAAATTAATTTTTTTCGTGGAACATTTGTTTTGTGACATGCTTGTTCCAATTAGACTGTTTAAAAAAACACTTTTTTTTTCCTTGCAGTTACCCTTAAGAAATCCAGGGCTCCAGCATCGTAGAACCCCTCGGCAGCTGAAAAGCTTGCAGGCCAAGAGCCGAAAAAAACGAAGCAAAAGCTGCTTTTTATCACGTGGAGCTGTCACTGGCTGGAAAATCGAACCAAGTGCGAGAATGAACGAGATTATTAAACGGAGACCCGTTGATAAATATGATATCGCAATAAAAAATCGGGGTAACTATTTAAGAAAAACAAATCTGGCAGCTGCAAGAAATTCGATGAGTGACACTGATGCTTTTCGATCTTCCAGCGAGAGCGAGTGGCAAAAGAAAATTAATTTCGGAAGTCTGTAACTCTGGCCACTCGAATTGTTACTCGGTTACACGCCAGAAACATTACTTTAACGTCCGCTTTGCCGCGAACCCACGGAGGTTAGATAATGTGTGCTAGCTGCGTGTCAGCATCGAGTGAATGGTGATGTCCGAAACAAGGTTTGACTTAAAAGGGCAATTTGTAAAGAGCCTATGGTTATGACATTTCATTCTGTTCATTGTCCTTCCGTACACTGTGCGACACTATTAGCGCGAACAAGCGATCCAATTTCTTTCAGATTTTTTTCTAACGATCAGAAACGTTGTCAGATAAAACTGCTATAGTGGTGTCAAGTGCTTATTTGGGGCACAAACTAAAGCGGCAAACTTGATGTCCGAAAATAATATTTTGAAGTAAAAATACAAACAATACTTTAGACGTTGTGTTCGTGCTAACAGTATCCAGCAGAGTACATCACATTTCCAAGTTGAACTGTTTTTGGACCTAATAATTTGTTCCATATTTCCCGTTGACAGGAAGGATTTCGCTCGTGGAAGGATTTCATACGCATGCAGGGATTTCGGAGAGTGCCGGACGTGTGGTCACGAACTAGGCCGTTATATATCTCGACATGGCACTTCCAAGTCCATGTTAAATGAAATTAAAATGTAGGAAATGACCTGTTTTGTGTTGTAAATTAATAGGCTGCCTTTTAAAAATTATTTATATAGGCATGTACGAATAGTGAACTGTCAAGTCGTATTGAATTCGAATCGATTAATTTCGAATAGAGGCTACAAGTGAAATGTCAAATCAGATATTCAGTACCAAAAAACTTACATTTGAAATGCACAGAAACTAAACAAAACAACATAGACTAATACCGTTTGCACTGAAGACACGCCTATCTGTTTGGTTTTTGCGCAGGGTAATGAAAACAAAATCTGGTAGCACGAATAAAAAAAGGCGTTTACGACAGCGGCAACGAACAGTAATTTACACTTCAAAACATGCGCCTGCTTCTTTTGAACAGAAAAATCGTATGACTCAATCACCGAAGCCAACCAATAAAAAAGGCGAATTACAAGGTCGAAGATAAGTACAGACCAAAAAATAAAATATTCTATGTGATACTGAAGTTGTGATGAAACGTCACCCTCCGTGTTATCTTGAAAGGTTAATTTTGATTGTCAGTTGATAGAAACAAACTCTATCAAAATTGCTAGTCAGCCGAAGCCTTCTTAATGCAGGCTTGGTTTGCTCTAGCGGAGGTCTGCCAGGATTATGTTACCATTTGTAGGCTGTTCTTGAATAAACGCGGAATCTGTGCAGCAATACGTCGAATTTGTAAACAAAAAAACTCGAGTAGTAGAAGTACTAAACTGAATTCAAAATATTCAGTGAAATCTTTTTTATTCAAATTCGAATTAAGATTAAATGGTGGGCTCGCTGCAACATCGTTGGACGGAAGCGCCTAACAAACAGGGACAAAATAGATAAAGACGTAGCGCAAACGCCCCTGTTTGTTCGGCGCTTCCGTCCATCGAGTTCGAAACTCGAATATTCGCACAACCCTAAATATAAGTAGCCCCTACACTGCCAATTTTACGTCACATACACAAACACATTATCAGAAGCGCGGATCGTGTCTCACAGCATCTCATTATCGCTCTGCAACAGGTGGGACTGCATGATCAGCCGACACCGAAGAAGGAATCAGAAGGAAAGATCTATGACAACGCGCTGCGCTTCTTATTAAGCTGGCAGTGAGGTCTAAGCATTATTCTTAGTCATTCTTCGATCTCTCTCCACAAAGCACAGGGCTTGGCTCGCCGAATGCTTTTAGAGAAAATGCAAGCCAAGGGGCCCTAATCTACACGAGGGGACCAAGCGGAAACATGGAACCGGGGCATTACCTCCTGCTGCGATTGACTAGCTCTGCACCACTGACCAATCGCAACAAGCGGCCATGTGCCGGTCGCTCGGTTCCTCTTGGTTCCGCCGTGTAGATTTGGGCCCATTTTGGGTTTAAAGTGAAGGCATGGGTACAGGCAGCGTACTGGATGCTGGAAGACAGCCATTGAAACCGGGAGGCATCTTGCTCCATCTAACCCTGGCACACACTCCAAGCAGAAGTGGGTAAAGGACGAGGCGGGTTCAAATATTGTTATTAAGCTTATTTTTTAATTGTTTGTCTACTTGCTATATTATGAACATAACAGCTGGATATAGACTTTAGTGCACATAGCTCACAGCAGGTGGCATGCCCCAAGGAGTCAAAATAGTGAAATGCGTGGTTTTCGGGTTTCCGTCAAGCCCGACTACTTGGTTCGAGTTCTACAACAAACAGACTCTATCGAAATCGCTAGTCTGCCGAAGCCTTCTTAATGCAGGCTTGGTTTGATCTAGCGGAGGTCTGCCAGGATTATGTTACCATATGTAGACTGTTCTCGAACAAACCCGGAATTTGTGCAGCAATACGCCGAATTTGTTAAAAACTCGACTATGTAGAAGTACTAAACTGAATTCGAATTATTCAGTGAAATCTTTTTTTATTCAAATTCTAATTAAGATTGAATGGTGGGCTGGCTGGAACATCGTTGGACGGAGGCGCCTAACAAACAGGAGCAAAGTAGATAAGGGCGTAGCGCAAACGCCCCTGTTTGTTCGGCGCTTTCCGTCCATCGAGTTCGAAACTCGAATATTCACGCAATCCTAAATAAAAGTGGCCCTTACACTGCCAGATTTACGTCACATACACAAACACATTATATGAACATATCGTACGCAAGGGCTTCGCGTGAGAGCGCTAGGACAATTAACCTTCGAATTATATTAGTTGAAAATTTATTCGAATTCGAGACGCGCGCCGTACAAAGGTGTAAATTATGCGAAGGGCGCTATTTACCGCCTTCAATTATAGCCAAATAGTTACATCAGAAATATCAAGCGTTATACTTACTTGACCTTCTGAACCACATTTCGCTCCATCAGGCACGAAAGCCTCACGTACACGTATGCGATCACCATCATTGCAGCACGCAATACGGCATTGAGCAGAAACCCGTTGGCCTTCTATTTGCTGTTGAAACAAAACAAAATAACGGAGAAGGTTTTATCACTAGTCGTCTGTATTCATTTCATATAGAAGTTTGTAATAAGCAATGAACTGCAAGTCTTTTATATAAAAACAAATCTGGCTGTTAGTCATTCCTTCAGTTCCAACGTAGCGTACAATGGTGTGTAGTTGCATGAGTATCAGAATCGCGAAAAAAATATGGTGGGAAACGCACGTAATGGGTGGAACAATAGTGCAATGTGGCGAGTAGGGCTACATTGTGTATTTCTGAATTCTGGAAAATGGCATAGAATGAACGTTTTTACACCGCATAGAATGCAAAAGTCTTCTTCAGAGCTTAGAGGAAAGGCACAAAAGCCTTCAGTTTGAATAAAAGTGAAAAAGGTACCAGTGCAAACCACGGTTTCCCATCTGAGAAGTCTAGAATCTTTCTAAACGTTTTGTACAGGGTTCTCATAAAACGAATCGCAGGGTTTTTGTACCACAAAAATAAACCTCACACCACCAAACGCTGATTTTCCACCCAAATGTTTCGAACCAGATGCCAAAGGTTCAGAGCTAACCGTTCTTTTATTCGAGAATTATAAACGATTTTCTGCAATTTTTTGTGTGAAAACGGCGGCCGGCCTAGCTCTCAAATACATGGAGCTATTTGGCGCCAGTTACTAAAAACAAGCAAAAATTGGCCTAATTTTCCCATTGGAATTTTCAGAAATTCACTTGTTAACTTTTAATTCAATAACTGGTAGTGCTGAACATTTGGCTTCCGATTGGGGCCGTTAGCGTTACATTGGGGAGAATAAAATAAGCGATCGGCTACGCGGAGCTTATTTTTGCGATGTCATAATCACTACAGTTTTGGATGACACGCTGTATGTCTTTCAGGGCTGCTTTTTTCTAAACTTCCGATCAACTAATTGAAAGCAGAATAAAAACTATAACATTTATGATACCCAGTGCATGCGTTTTCTACATATTGATGTGGAGACCCCATCTGCGGTTCCTACATAATCACCGCACAGATTAAGGCAGTTAGAATAACGTGACTGACGCTATAATGTGCCCTCACAAAATGGGATTGCCGCCGATGTTCTTAGTCATTCCATTACGAATGCAACAAGATTGTCATGCCCAAAGGCCTCCTTCCCTCACCACCTATATAGATAACTTTTTTCGTCACTTTCCGATGTTTCCTTATATTACCTCCATACAGATTACAAGTCTGTGGCGAGCGACTGTATTTCGAACTCGTAATAAAAAAACTGCACACTCACAAAATATTGCACCCTTATGGGCGGAAATCTGCAGTTTTCAGGGCTAAAGCTTTAACCTTGTATTGACGAGATATATAAATATATCCTTAAACATTATTTTTCAAGATAATAATGTTTAATACGATCAAATAAAACAACAAAACTGAAATTTAAAAAAATTCGCAAGGTAAACTTTGCTAATTATAGCTTTGTTTCTTGTGTGCAACAACAGGTAAAGTCCGAAGGTGGCTTCTTTGCGTAACCACCATGGATCACTATAAAATGTCAATAATATCTGGGCATATGATAGCTTTAAGTAAGGCGGTCGCCTATCTGAAATTATTAGCGGCAAATGAAAAAAGAAGAACTTATCCATATGTTTTGCCGTTCCGCCGTTCTCGGTCACCTCGTATTCGCGCGACAAACTTATCTTTTTCTCGTCAACTATATATATTGTCCAACCTAACCAAACGGCTCCTAATTTCAACGGTTGTACTTCTTTCTTTCCTTTTCCCTCAAATACACGTGAGTTGTGAGTGTGCGCTGGTCTTTTGTCTGCGTGTTTGTATTCTCTGTCCTTGTCTTTTTGTACGCATCTTTAACCATGTTAAACGAGTACTCAACTCGCCCAAATGACCACCCTACTATCGTCAACAAAGAAGGATAATAAAGATGATTTCGAAGTTCAGTTTAATAATTTAAATTGATGTTGTGTGAATTCCAGGTAATGTTGAATTCCAGGACATTGACAAGTGCCCTTGCACGAGCCCAATGCTCCGTCGCTCCTTCGCCGTGTCTTCTCGAGCATGACAACGCATGCGTCATGTTTTAGGTTAGTAAGGCTAATGGCGTCTAGGTTAAGCCTACCATGGCGTTCTGTCTCCCTTGGTACGCAACGGAAACACGCAATAAGTATTGTTCTTGGTAATGCGACAGCCCCGCTCGCAACCCGATTATCAAGAGACGATGTCGACCACAAATAAAGTCTATACACACAGTTGCGTTTGACTGTGTTGCGTCGACAAACGTCCGCGAATCACCGGGTCATTCGTGTGTCGTGAAGCTTGACAACTCAATTAGGAGCAGCTTAGCAAGCGGCATACGAAGCACAAATCCTGGTTACTCGCAGTAGCAGCACCGTACGACGCTCTGAAACCGCAACGTCGCTACAGCTCACTTCGCCAGTCGGGCTAATGACCACTAAGTTCTACCGAAACCGAAGGTTCACTGTCGACGTTACTTCCTTTCAGGTGATATTGCATGGCAGGAAAGCAGAACGTCGTTTACAGGTTTGGTCGATTTATTTAACAAGAAATTAATGAGCGCCATTTAATTGTACAACAAACATAGCACATTGCTGGGTCCCTGTAGAGTTGGAAAACGACCCTTTCTTAAGAAAGTATTAAAAAATGTTATTATCCCTTTAAGACAGTTATAGCAAACACCCTTAGAATGCTGGTAAACACCTGAAAAACAAGGATTGTGGCTATCTGAACATCATCCCATACTCCGTTTCGCATTATAGTTCAACCGAAGCCAGAATTACGATCGAATAAATCCAATGAAGCAGCCGCAAAGGTTAACCGTCATAGCGCCGGCCGTTTTTGTGCGTCTGCTATCAGCGGCTATAATTTAATTACGCGCAGAACAAAAGCGCAGGATCAGTCCGCACTGGCTGTGCGTGAAAGCCGGTTATAGACCTCTTGCGAAAATCGCCTTCTGCACGCTGCCATCTTTGTCTGCTGGGCTGTGGAACGCCTTCTGAACATGCGCTGCAGCTCTGCTGTGCGGTAGATCAGACGCTGAGCATGCGTCTACAGCTCAGTGACTCAGCATTTTTCTACCAAGTAATAAGCGATGAAAAGGTTTATAACAGACGAGCCGCCAAGACGATGCCACTTCTAGTGCTGCGCGATTGACTCAATCTGATAGTGGCCCTGCCTGCGGTCGGACTTAACGGGGAACTGATTATACAGATGGGTTTCACGAGCAGCATGCCCCATATGCAGTTCTTACATGATCATGGACAGGAAACGCAGACGGAAGGAATCACGCACGAGAGAAGACTCATGACCCATGGGACTTCTCCAACACCCTCTGTACTCGAAATTCGAAGATACTTAGTGGGAGGTGACCGCCTCGCAATTACCTATGTTAAACGTATGTTTCTCGATTCTCAATCATAGGTCGCCTAATTCATAATACATAATCCAGTTTAAGGAATTTATATCCCAGTAAAAAGCATTGGTTCATGCAGTAATTACCGCTTTGAGATGAGCTAGTTGGTACATTGCCACTGGTGGTGACGAAACAACTTTGACATTAAATTATTACACAGAGCGAAAACAAGACACGCATATAAAGCTTTGTCCGTGTCTTGTCCTGTCTCTGTGCAATCGTTTAGTATCAAGTTGCTTTCCCACCATCACTGGAAATATTTATTAAGAGATTGTCGCTAAAACAAACCTTGCTAAAGCGAATATCATTACGGCGAAAACCTTTCGAAAATGGGGTTCGCCTCACTTGATCGTATTACCCTTTTCTAACCCTTTCTAACACTTAAGAAATGAAAGGTGTTCGATACAACAGCACCCTATTGCTAAGATTGAAAAAGGTGTATCATATCAAAATAAGGATGCTGAAAGTGTGCAGCCATCGATGTGTTTCGAACAGCATTGTTTACAACCTTGAGGCTGTTAATATTTAGCGTGTGATATCCAGGCGCCAATTTTTTTTTATGGGGGCAATCCAGAAGCTACATGCCACGTCATAACAACTGCCCAAATCATTGCGATAATTATGCAGAGACATTGCTACAGTATCTACCTATATACATTGTATCTTTAAAGTATTTATCCCTCTTGTTTTGTTCTTTCACCCAGTTCATCCGAAATTAAAAACAAAAAGTCGCACGTTACGACAAATCCAGCATGGCACGATTATAAAACATAATTTGAGAACAAATAAAGATTCAATGCTATTGTTTTCCTTAGAGCCAGGACTCAAATATGCTGGTGCAAGTCAGCAGGGTGTGCCTTGGTACAGTTACACCACGCGGATCCAAAAGTGGAGCGGAGAAATAAGCTTTCACTTCCATTGGCTGTCAGTGGAAATGTTTTGAGTTGCACAGTAGAAGCGTAGAAATCTGGGCGAGTTGGTGATGCATCGGAACGAGAATTCAGAGTTTTTTTATTTGCGGTGTATTCTCGATCCGAGCTGCACAATTTTGTTTGGCATCTGAGGTCATATTTGCTAAGTAGAAACTTGCTTATCACTTGAACAAGCGCACGAAAAAAACAAGAACGAGGAAGATGACAAAGAGCGCAGTTCTCTTCTACTTCCTCGTCTTTGTTTTTCGCGCTTTTTAAAGGATCATGTACCAACTTGACCAGATTTGCTACGTTAATTGCTATTATTAATATTAACATTTATATTTAGCGAACATTAAAACGGAGTTCCAATTTGTCTTTCAAAGGAACAAGTTGCGACACAGACTGCCCTGTTTACTCTCCGTTAGAGATCACAAAATATTAGTCAATTTGACCTTCCTGGTAAATTGCAACACAACATATTTTTTGTTTTGTTTTAAAATTTAGGCATAAACACAAACAATTTTACAGTCACCATGAATAGCTTCTGAGCTCTGTGAGAATTTAGGCGACCATAGACCGCATGGTCACTCTTAAACCTTGCGTCAATCTCCTTCGTCGTAGAGAGCTTGGACAACCAACCGCAGAGGCTTATTTGCGGAACACAGAAAAAGAATGTCGAAAACACGTTTACATTCAAATATTTATCCTCAATTGTTGCAGTCTCCGTCAGTACTTCTAACTTTTTTTTAACAAGCGCTAGCAGAATTTGAGCGATAGATCGAAATGTAAAATATAATTATTATTTTATGACAATTTACACTCCTTCATACATTTGAGTGACCCCCAAACCACGAAAAAAAAATTAACCGTGCTCATATTCTAATTGGTGCAAACTTTTCGAAAACATTGCAATAGTTACGTAACTGTTAACCTTCCAGACATTTTTATTTACCAATTTATGAAACTCACTGCCCACAAAATGCTCCCACGTTGCGTGTTTTATATTTCCTAAGAAAAACATGAAAGCCGTTTACAACTCCCTGTAACGCCGAATTAGAACGCAGCTCTTGAGGAGCAGGGGAAGGCATGGAGGGGGTCACGTGACCTCGGGGAGAAGGGGGGGTCACGTGGCCTGGGGGTCACGTGACCTGGAGGAGGTGGGGAAATTTTCAGCTAAATTTAGCGGTGAAAATTTTCCGCTAGATTTAACGGGGAAAATTTTCCGCTAGATATAGTGACAAAATTTTCCGCTAAGTTAAGCGGGGAAAATTTTCCGCTAGATTCAGCGGGGAAAATTTTCCGCTAGATTTAGCGCGAGAATTTTTCCGCGATCGAGCGGGAAATTTTTCCGCCAGATTTAGCGGGGAAACTTTTTCCGCTAGATTTAGCGGAAATTTTTTCCGCTAGATTTAGCGGAAAATTTTCCGCTAGATTTAGCGGGGAAAATTTTCCGCTAGATTTAGCGGGGAAAATTGCCCGCTAGATTTAGCGGGGAAAATTTTCCGCTAGACTTAGCGGGGAAAATTATCCGCTAGATGTGCGGTAAACTTTTCGCTAGATTTAGCGGGAATATTCTCCGCTAAACTTAGCGGGCAAATTTACCCATCATGCACCGCGCGGTTACGCCGACGCCGCCTGCCGAAACTGGCGCCTAAGAGCTGCGCTCTAAAAAGAGAACGATGACTTTTTGTAACTAACTCACACAGCCAACGCAACGCCCTCCATAACAGTCAATGGTACCCTCTCACACGACCTCCACCGAGTTTGCTCACATTCACATCAGTCAATGCCACGCCCTCCAAACGCAGTCAGTGGTACCCTCTCCGCGACCTCTACCTAGTTTGCACACGTTAACGCAGTCAAATTTACTCCCGCCATAACTCAGCCAATGGTACCCTCTCACACGACCTACACCGAGTTTGCACGCGGTCACACAACCAACGCCACGCCTTCTTAATGCAATCAATGGTATCCTCATCATAAGACCTACACCGAGCTTGCACACGTTCATACCGCCAATGCCACGTCCTCCACAACACAGCCAATGGTAACCTCTCCCACGACCTCCATCTAGTTTGCACACGTTCATACAGCAATGCCTCGCCTTCCATGACACAACTAATGGTACCCTCTCACACGACCTCCACCGAATTTGCACGCGGTCACACCGCCAACGCCCCCTTCTAATACACTCAATGGTACCCTCTACATATGACTATACCGAGTTTGCACACGTTCACACCGTGAATGCCACGTCCTTCATAACACTGCCAATGGTAACCTCTCACCGATCTCCACCCAGTTTGCAAACGTTCATACAGTCAAAATCACTCCCTCCATAACAGAGCCAATGGTACACTCTCACACTACCTCCACCGAGATTGCACGCGGTCACACCAGCAAACGCCACGCCTTCTTAATACAATGAATGGTACACTGTCATGCCACCTTCACCGAGTTCGCACAGGTTCCTACCGCCAATGCCACGTCCTCCATAACACAGTCAATGGTAATCTCTCACACGAGCTCCACCGAGTTTGCACACGTTCACACAGTCAACATTACTCCCTTCATAACACAGCCAATGGTACCCTCTCGCATGACCTACACCCAGTTCGCACGCGGTCGCACAGCAAACGCCACGCCCTCGCAATGACAGTCGAATGGTACACTCTCATACGACCTACACCGTGTTTGCACACGTTCCCACCGCCAATGCCACGTCCTCCATAACACAGCAAATGGTAACCTCTCACACAACCTCCACCCAGTTTGCACACGTTCATACAGCCAATGCCACGCCTTCCATAACACAGCCCATAGTAACCTCTCACACGACCTCCACCGAGTTTGCACACGTTCACACAGTCAATGCCACGCCCTCCATGACACAGCCAATGGTACCCTCTCACACGACCTACACCAAGTCTGCACGCGGTCACACAGCCAACGCCACACCTTCCTAATACAGTCAATGGTACCCTCTCATACGACCTACACCGAGTTTGCACACGTTCACACCGCCAATGCCACGCCCTCCATAACACAGCCAATGGCAACCTCTCACACGACCTCCACCGAGTTTGCTCACGTTCATACAGCCAATGCCACGCCTTCCATAACACATCCAATGGTAACCTCTTACACGACCTCCACCGAGTTTGCACACGTTCACACAGCCAACGCTACGCCCTCCATAACACAGCCAGTGGTACCCTCTCAAACGAACTCCCCGGAGTTTGCACATGGTCACACAGCCAACGCCACGCCTTCCTGAAACAGCCAATGATAAGCTCTCACACGACCTCCACCGAGTTTGTACAGGTTCATACCAGCCAATGCATCGCCCTACATTACACAGCCAGTGATACCCTCTCACACGACCTACACCAAGTTTGCACGCGGTCACACAGTCAACGCCACACCTTCCTAATACAGCTAATGGTACCCTCTCATATGACCTACACCGAGTTTGCACACGTTCGCACCGCCGATGCCACGCCCTCCATAACACAGCCAATGGCAACCTCTCACAAGACCTCCAGCGAGTTTGCTCACGTTCATACAGCCAATGCCACGTCGTACATAACATAACCAATGGTACCCTCTGAGACACCTCCAACGAGTGTGCAGACTCGTTCATACAGGCAATGCCACGCCTTTCATAACACAGCTAATGGTGACCTCTCACACGACCTCCAATGAGTTTTCACACGTTCGCACAGTCAACGCTACGCCCTCCATAACACAGCCAATGGTACCCTCTCACATGACCTCCACCGAGTTTGCACACGGTCACACATCCAACGCCGTGTCTTTTAAACACAGTCAATGGTAACCTCGTGTAATACGCCAAAACAACATGGACGAAAACCAAGGGAGAACTAGACAGGACGCGGCGTAACTTTCAACTGAATTGATTGTTTCGATGACAGAATTTGAAAAATATAAAAGCAGGTACACTTGGCAGAACACCAACGATATGGTCTAAAAACACACACCCTTAAAATGCCAGCGTCACTGGTTCTTCAAATAAAATAATTATTTATCAGTCAAGCACAAGAATTGTCGTGGTGGGACCTAAGCAAGAAGGCTTCGTGGACTTTGTCTGGCCGTTTTTGTTTTGTAATGGCTCATGACACAGGTGCTACCAAAGATGGGGCTGCATCTTCCAGAGTTGGGCCCGCATTCGCACTGGTCACAGTGGACCGCTAAGTGGCCAGACGGGCACTGCCTGATCGCCAACGCATGCTCTCTGACCCTACCATTAATGCATTTCCCCGTCTGGCCAACGTACACACTCGACGACATGACAGGGGGATTTTGTATGTGACGCTAGTGGCGGACTCGCTGAACTTAGTGACATGTCGTTTTTTGCACGATTCCTGCGGCATATCCGATTCCTGTCCCAATCTGCTTAGCCTTTTATACAGCGAAGATAGTTTATTCGGTGAAGAAAACGACTGGTCTGTCAAAGCGATGGGCCACCTTCTTCAGATTGGGGGACATCTTGTGAATGTAAGGCAAGACAACAGGTCTACCTACCCTCCTGGGAGCTCTTTCGCACACTGCGCTGTTGTCTGTTTTCATCTTTTCGCTAAGGTCTCTTAAACATCTCAAAGAACAGGGGGTCCCATGCCTCTTCAAGTTCTGCTGAGCTGGGAACGAAAACTCTTTTTTATCCGGTGTGGGCAAGATTTCTTTAGCACGGCCCTTAGGAAAGATGAAGCAATGCCCTCTTCACCAACTTGGAGTGCGCCGAGCTGAACGGCAACATTCCTTTCTTGGAACAAGGCCTATACGCCCAGCAGGCATGCTCCGCACCGAAATATAACCCAAGATCCAAAAACTTCAACCAACCACAGACCGATGTCTCGTGGGTGAAGTTTTAGCCAAAGCACAGCTCGCGAACAGCTTTAAAAACCCGCGGTCGCTTGATCATCTGCAATTACAGGGCGGGAAACAAACACCAAATAATCGTCTACGTAACGAACCTAACTGTGGTGTAACGGCCCCCGCCAACGCCACGCCCTCGATAACACAGTCAATGGTACCCTCACAGAAGACTTTCGCCGTGTTTTCACACATTCCCACAGCCAACGGTACGCCCTCCATAACATGGTGAATTGTACCCTCTCACACGACCTCCGCCAACTTTGTACTCGGCCACAAAGCCAGCACCTGCTTCCTCGATAACACAGCAATGGTACCCTCTTACACTACCTCCACCAAGATTGCACGCGGTCACACCGCCAACGCCACGCCTTCTAATACAATCAATGGTACACTGTCATACCACCTACACCGAGTTCGCACACGTTCACACCGCCAAGTGCCACGTCCTTCATAACACAGCCAATGGTAACCTCTTTCGCGGCCTTTACCAAGCATGCACACATTCATACACCCAATGCCACGCCCTCTATAACACAGCCAATGGTAACCTCTCGCACGACCTCCAGCGAGTTTTCACGCGTTCACACAGTCGACGCTACGCTTTCCATAGCCCAGCCGATGGTACCCTCTCACACAACCTTCACCGAGTTTTCACACGGTCACACAGACAATGCCACGCCCTCCATAACACAGCCAATGGTAACTTCTCACACGACCTCCCCGAGTTTGCACGCCGTCACACAGCCAAGGCTACGCCTGTTGGAACTATTCAGAGCGAGCGAGGACACCGGCAAAGGAACAAGCACGCGACCAAAGCATTGGAGCTGCCATGACAACGGCCGCTTGATCAAGAGCTGTGCACATGGGGGGAGAAAGGAAGATGAGATCCTGAACCACGTTGACGATTCTGTACCTGATGTCCGACAATTAATTTAGTTTGGTTTTATCAGGTCAGAGCATCGACCTCAGACCAAAAATATCCGTCATCGCTTTGGTGCCGAACCGGAAATTTCCTTAACGGACTGGACGGTGAGTCTGATGGTTGATTTAACAGAGCCCCAAGTCTCGACATCGGAGAAGCAAGACAGCGAGGCCTAACGACGCGGCGATGGACAGACTCAAACAGAAGCGGAAGATCCAACGCTCGCAAGTCAGCAGAGTACTTTCGGAGATCGATGCGGCAGTGGAACGCGAAGTGCTTGTTGAAGAGGAGCTCCGGATTCTTCTCGCTCGTCTCAATGTCATACATGGCCAACTGAACGAAACGGACGCTGCCATCGAGCCATTGCTGACAGATAGGAAAGCGGAACAAGAGTACGTGCGGACTACTGGGGTACAACGACCGTGTCGTAGCTTATTCTACTCGCCTGAGCTTCAAGATTGCTATCGCAAGTGCAGACGGTGCCAGGACCTCGGATCGAACAAGCCGGAGCAGCAACGAGTCCTCTGGGTCATCTGCGAAAGTGAAGCTCCTTAAGCTGGAGCTTTGAGGTTCAACGGAGATAGCCTACAGTAGCAGCCCTTCTGGGAGCATTTTGAACCGGTGGTTTACAACAACCGAGAGTTATTGCCGACCGACAAGTTCAACTACTTGATAGCTGCTATCTATGAAGATGCCGCTGCGGCGATTGCCTGACTACCAGCGACAGCGAGCTGCTACGAAGACGCTCGGGACATCCTCAACACTCGGTCCGGCAACAGAAAACGGCTGATCGACGATGAGGTGATCAGGCTATTGAAGAGACAACGGATCCAATCATCGCTCGATGTCCGAGGGCTCAGGGGACTGCAAGACGACCGACAAGGAACGATCCGTGACCTCAGGTCTCTTCGGGTGAAGATAAGCCTTTCTCCAGCTTCTGCACCTATTAATACTCGGCTGCTTCCGGAATACCTTGTTCTTGCCTGCCATAGAACTGCTGTACGCGACGAGGAGCACCGACGACTGAGCACCCGATCTGCTGCTCTGTCGAGTAACAACAGCGATCAAGACCGAGGTCATCAGAGTTAACTGCCAATTCTACTGGAGGTTTCTGCGCGTAGAAGTAGAAAGCAGAGAGAGGACTTTCTGCACAAAGAAAACGGATTATCGAATAAAATCCAGTTCAGAAGAAAAACAGCTTACGTCTGCCACATCAAAAGAACCTGCGAGGTCGTGGACAAACAGAGGGACGGCAGCAGCACACTTACAACGAACAGGCAGCCAACAGTGTGCGTTCTGCAAGTCGCCAAACCATGACACCGAGGTGTGCAGTGAAATCATGTTTCTCACAATAAAACGGCATATCCTTCAGAAAGCTGGACGATGCTTTAAATGTATAAAACGACACCATCACGCCAAGATGTGCAGAAGCAAGATCGCATGTTCTGAGTGCCAAGGTGACACTCCACCGTTATGCGCGATCCTGAATTCCTCTCGAGATCAAGCGACAAGCTGGAGACATCACGGAGGAGTGAAATTTCCACCAGTCCCGTGGCACTTCAAGCCGCTTTCACGGATGAAGCAAAGACGACGGTGCTACTGCATACAGCTACAGTTTGGAGCTCAGGAGCCACGTCAGCAACGACAAAAGAAAAGGCGGCACTCACAGAATCTCACCACGACGTGGGTCGGCTCGAAAAGGCTCTTTCGACTTCAAAGAAGAAGACGGAGGGAAGTTGAAGATCTTTAAAAACGAGACGGCGTGTGTTGTCCCCTTTGTCGTCTCCGTTTCAAAATGTGTGACATCAACCAGCTCGCCTGCCTACTTACTTTATCTTCAAGTTTAAGATGTTTCTAAGGAAAGCAGTAATCTCGAAAAGGGTGTCTGTTTTGCAGTCGCAACTGGAAGAGAACTGTCAGCTGCTAAGAGAGCGTTCAACATGCTCTCTATTCAAAGTGCACTCAAATGGAAGAAACCACGCGAGAACATTCAGCAAGGAAAGCGGCCGCTGAGGCTCAGATTGCTGGTCTGATACAGCAGCTACGGGACAAAGAACAGGATATTTCGACTTCGCGGGAGCAGTTGAGCACGGCTATTCGAAAAACGTATTAAGAGTTAGTTCACTTCAACAGAGCTCGGGGCAAGTGCACAGACATCTTCGAGGTTGCAGACAGAGTTGGTGGACCATAGAAGCAGCTTGGAAACAATGAAGGCCGAGAAAGGCTCTGTCTGCAACCTCGAAGATGTCTGTGCACTTGCCCCCAAGCTCTGTTGAAGAAATCTCTGAATACGCTTTTTAAATAACCGAGCTCAACTGCTCCTGGAAAGTCGAGAGATCATGTTCTTTGGCCCGTAGCTGCTGTATTAGCCCAACAATCTGCCTCAGGGGCTGCTTTCCTTGCTGTAAGTTCTCCCGGGTTTCGGCACCAAAACGCCTTCCTAATACAGCGAATGGCACCCCCCCCCCCATACGACGCTGCACCAAGTTAGCACACGTTCACACCGCGAATTCCACGTCCTACATAACGCAGCCAATGGTAAACTCTCATACGACCTCCACCGAGTGTGCACACGTTCATACAGCCAATGCCAGGCCCTCCAAAATACAGCCAATGGTAACCTCTCCTATGACCTCCACTAAGTTTGCACCCATTCACAAAGTCAACTCTACTCTCTCCATAACACAACCAATGATACCCTCTCAAACGACCTACACCTAGTTTACACGCGGTCACACAGCCAACGCCACACCTCTCTAATACAGCCAATGGTACCCTCGCATACGACCTACACCGAGTTTGCACATGGTCACACAGCCAATGCCACGCCTTCCTAAGATAGTAAATGGTAAACACTCACACGACCTTTACCGACTTTGCACACGTTCATGCAGCCAGTGCCAAGCGTTCCATACCATAGCCAATGGTAACCTTCTCCCACGACCTCCACCAAGTTGGCACACAGTTCTTACATCCAATGCTACGCCCTCTATGGCAAAACCGATGGTACCATCTTATACGACCTCCACTGAGTTTGCAGTTGGTGACTACAGCCAATGCCAGACATTCCTAACACAGTCAATGGTAACCTCTCACACGACATCCACCGAGTTTTCACGCGGTCACACAGCGAATGCCACGCCCTCCATAACACAGCCAATGGTAACCTCTCACACGACCTCCACCGAGGTTGCACACAGTCACACAGCCAATGCCACGCCCCCGTAACACAACCAATGGTAACCTCTCACATGACCTCCAACAATTTTCCACGCGGTAACACAGCTAACGCCACGCCTTCCTAACACAGTCAGTGATACCCTCTCATCCGACCTACACCGACTTTGCACACATTCACACCGCCACTGCCGCGTCCTTCATGACACAGCGAATGGTATGCCTCTCACGCGACCTCCACCGAGTGTGCAGCACGTTCATACAGCAAATGCGACGCCTTCCAGAACAAAGCCAATCGTGATCTCTCGCACGAGCCTCCACCGAGTTTGCAGACATTCACACAGTCAACGCTACGCCCTCCATAACACAACCAATGGTACCTTCTCACACGACCTCCACCGAGTTTTCACACGGTCACACAGCGTATGCCACAGCCTCTATAACACAGCCAATGGTAACCTCTCACAGGACCTCCACCAAGTTTGCACGCGGTCACACAGCCAATGCCATGCCCCTGATAACACAGCCAATGGTACCCTCTTCATACGATATACACCGAGTTTGCACACGTTCACACCGCCAATGCCACGCCCTCCATAACACAGCCAATGGTAACCTCTTCACACGACCTCCACCAAGTTTGCACACGGCCACACAGCCAACGCCACGCCCTCGATAACACAGTCAATGGTACCCTCTCACACGACCTTCGCCGTGTTTTCACACATTCACAGAGCCAACGGAACGCCCTCCATAACATGGTGAATAATTCCCTCTCACACGGCCTCCACCGACTTTGCACGCGGTCACGGAGCCAGCACCTGCTATCCTTCATAACACAGTCAATGATACCTCTCGCATGACCTCCGTCGAGTTTGCAGCAGGTTCACCACAGTGAACGCCAATGCCCTCTACAACACAGGGTACCCTCTCACGCGAGCTCTAACGAGCTTGAACGCATAGTCAACTGTACTCCCTCCATAACAGAGTCAATGGTCACCTCTTACGTGACCTTTACCAAGTATGCACACGGTAACAGAATCAACGCCACGCCTTCCTAAGACATTCAATGATAAACTCTCACACGACCTCCACCGAGTTTGCACACGTTCATGCAGCCAATGCCACGCCATCCATAACACAGCCAATGGTATCGTCTCGCACGGCCTCCAGCGAGTTTTCACACGTTCACACCAGTCAACGCTGCGCTTTCCATAACCCAGCCAATGGTACCCTCTCACGCAACCTTCACCGAGTTTTCACACGGTCACACAGACAATGCCACGCCCTCCATAACACAGCTAATAGTAACCTCTCACACTACCTCCACCGAGTTTGCACGCAGTCACACAGCCAACGCTGCACCTTCCTAATACAGTGAATGGTACCCCCTCATACGACCTATACCAAGGTTGTACACGGTCACACCGCCAATGCCACGTCCTAGCATAACACAGCCAATGGTAACCTCTCATACGACCTCCACAGAGTGCGCACACGTTCATAAAGCCAATGCCACGCCTTTCATAACACACCCAATTGTAACCTCTCACACAACGTCTACCGAGTTTGCATACGTTCACACCACCAATACGGCGCTGTGTGGTATTGGCGGTGTGACCGAGTTTGCACTCGGTCACAAAGCCAATGCCACGCCCTCTGATAACACAGTCAATGGTACCCTCTCATACGGCCTGCACCGAGTTCGCACACGTTCACACCGCCAATACAACGCTCTGCAATACACAGCCAATGGTAGAGTCTCACACAAGCTCCACAGAGTTTGCAAACGGTCACACAGCCAACGCGACGCCCTCGATAACACAGTCAATGGTACCCTCTAACACGACCTTCGCCGAGTTTTCACAGCATTCACACAGCCAACGGTAGGCCCTCCATAACATGGCGAATGGTACCAGTCTCACACGACCTCCACCAACTTTGCACGCAGTCACAGAGCCAACACCATGCCCTTCATAAGACAGTCAATAGTGCCCTCTCACACGACCTCCATCGAGTTTGCAGAGGTTCACACAGTCAACGCCATGCCCTCTACAACACAGGATACCCTTTCACACGACCTCTACCGAGCTTGCACACGTTCACTTAGTCAACTCTACTCCCTCCAAACAAAGCCAATGGTAGCCTCTCACGCGACGTCTACCGAGTGTGCACACGTTCACACAGCGGACGTTACGCTCTCGATAACATACCCGATGGTATCCTCTCACGCAACCTTCACCGAGTTTGGACATGTTTATGCAGTTAACACCATGCCCTTTATTAACACAGAAAATAGTACCCTCTCACAAGCCCTCCACCGAGTTTGCAGACCTTCACACAGCTAGCCTACGCCATGCCCTCTATAACAGAGCCAATGGTACAAAACTCAGACCTCTTTAACAAAAGGCGTGTCAAGGTCAGGTACAGCTTAACATTTTATACAATGTTTCTCTTGCCACCCCTTTCAAAAGTAAAAGCTTCGCGGTGCCGCATCAAGAGAGATTGAAGGTTGGCTAATACAACTTCCTACAGAGCCAATCCTAATTGTATTTTTTTCAAACACCTTTTGTACTATCTTCTTACTCAAACTCAGTGTGTCTTCACACACCTGCAAACAACTACAGCAGCCTTTCACGTGCCTTGCAATTTCAGAGTTCGATGCATTAATCTTAAGAGCCCTCTTGTGCTCGAATATTTCTTTATTTAAACAATGCTCTGTTTTCACGACAACACCAACCTGGCATTTCATCGGGGCTTCGTAATCATTTTGTAAAAAAAAAAACCTATGCCCCCTTGAAAATTACGTCAACCTGTTCAACTTGCAGTCTGTAGTACAGACCATGTTTACCCTGAGCCTCTCCGTAATCGCCATCAAATTGTGCGAAAACCGGGGAGAAAATGCGGAGTATTCGAATAACATAATGAAGTGTGTAGCCTTGAATTGGTAGAGTTTTAGTTGCACGAAAACAAAAACGAGGAGGAAACTGGACAGACTGGCATATATGCCGTTTTTCACTGGTTTTCGAAACAGTGTTATGGCGAATGCGAATAGGATATGGGTTTACAGTTGAAAACGAGCGTGTAGGTATAATAGACACAAAACTTGAAAGCATAAAACAGCGAGGACGAGGACGGGAACAGGACATCTTTCATTTAGCAACAACATAGAATGGCACAACGATAAAACCGCCCCCAAAGGTCTCAACGTTCTCAAAGAGGGAAAGGAGATAATAGTTATAAAGGAAAAGGAATTACACTAAATATAAAAGTTTGAAAAGCGCTGGCGTCACGACGAGGTATCACTAATCTAGTTATCTCTGATTACTTAGAATTCGACCTTTGTCATTGTCAGTGATAATGAAGGTGCAGAATTATTGTTGTTTGCAGTCCCAAAGGGAAATGTACTATAAATATAAAAGTTTAAAAAGCTGTAGCGTCACGACGAGGTGTCAGTAATCTAGTCATCTCTGGTGTTAGGAATTCGACCTCTGTCTTTGTCAGTGATAATGAAGGTGCAGAAATGTTGTTGTTTACAGTCCCCATGGCAAATGATTCAATGATTTCTCTCCCAAATCTGTTGTTGTGCCCGCCCAGTATTTTAGTATCAGAGAAATGAGGAGTACAGTCATCGCACGTGCGGCTGTGAACGACAATTGGGTGATACGACTCATTTGAAGCCTTTGATGCTTCCAAGTTGTGTTCTCTGAGTCGATGGTTGACGCATCTCCCAGTCTGTCCAATGTACTGACTGCCACAGCTTAGTGGAATTGAATAAACCTTTCTTTCTTCGCATTCTACGAACTTTTTGGCATGCTTTACATTGCACCCTCTGGGACTGTCGCTCCCATTAACCTTTTTACACATCTGTTTGAGGCGCATACGACAGGAAAAACCACACTCGTGTCGAACTTGGACGCGATAGATCTTAAACGGTGCGCGGAATTGTGCATGTAGGGAATCACAGCGAAACGACCTTTCTTTTGGAAACAGCTTGCGGAAGTTGTGGTTTGATAATGAACCTCTCAAGGGTGGAACGAAGTAGGTCAGCAGGAAAGCCTGCTTTTTCTAACCTCTGCTGCTGCAACTTGAGGCTACTTTCGGAGAAATGCGTGCACGACTTGGAGAATGAGGACTTGAAAAGTGACCTTACTATGCCATGCTTAACTGACTTGGAGTGAGCACTGGTGAAAGGGAGGACTGGCTTCTCCGACCTCTGCTGGAAGGCCCAACAAACACCTGAGGAATGAGGATGTAATCGTAAATCCAGGAATTGTAATCCTTCCACTGAAGGATTTTCCCGGGTAAAAGTTAGTCCCGCCGCACAGTCTTTGAAAACTTCAAAGATGCTGTCAGCGGACACAGCGTCTGGATAAATGACCAAGTAATCATCAACATACCTAAAAACTAGGCAACCCTGGAAGGACTTTTTCAACTGATCGTTGATAGCCCTGTCAACAAAAAGAAGAAATATTTCACTAAGGACAGGTGCAAGGCAAGAGCCTATACAAACTCCCTTCTTTTGTCTGTAAATATTTCCTTCGTATTCTACTAAAGTGGACTGCAAGTAAATATCTATCAGGTCGATGAAGCCCTCAACCGAAACACCGGAGGAATTTTGAAAGTCGCAAATTCCGTGTTCATGGATTGCATTAGTCACAGAATCTAAGATGAGTTTTGGTTCTAGGCTGTAATACATATCCTCAATGTCGAAAGACATAACTGAGTGCGGAATGGAACGAAAATGAAGCGAATTGAAGCGGGGGATTAATTCAAGGGAGTTTTGGACTCTGAAAGGCTGAGGGAGGATGATATTAGACAAATGTTTTTGTAGATAACGACCCAGAGGCTTTTGCCAACAGCCAATTTCTGAAATTATGCTCCTGAAGGGAACTCCATACTTGTGAGTCTTTGCAGTAAAGAACACAGACAAATACTGTTTGGCAGGACTACCAATGACGTTCTTAAGAGAGGTCAGGTTCAAGGAGGAACAAAGTTCCTTTGCCCTCGAGCGCAGTCTACCCGAAGGCCTAGTTTTTAAGGGCTCAAAATTCTTTGACAAGGCATCAAGAACCTTATCATTAAAAGCACTTTCCTCCAAAATGACAAAAACACCCGTTTTGTCCGATTCAAGTAATTTTAGGTGTTCTTGGCGAAGTTCTTGCACAGCCGCACGTATGTGGAAGCCTGCTTGCCTCATCCCTGTGTAGAGCTGGCATTTGGGTTCCGCTGCAACAACTGGGCTTCATGCTACCGAGTAATGCAGATTACGAGAAAAGAAATTTCTCATGAACTTCACGTGATGGAAAGAGTGCTTCCCTCCCAAATGGAAAAACTATTCGGGCGAGGATTCAGCGCCCGAATGGAGTACAAGTTCCTCATGTGATGCTGCTGCCAGTCTTCTTCAAGCATCGTGGAATAAACTGCTCAAGGAAGTCAACACCTCGTGTCTACAGGTAAAGACCACCAAGTTTGAACCTCCCGTGATGCTTTCTACAGAAACAACTCTCCGCTGCCACAATGGATCTGCTGTCGAGGGGACCAAAGTTTGCTCCAGATCTTCCTTCGTTGAAGGTGGACCAGCTAGCCTCTGTGCATCAAGTCGCGTCGTCTATACCTGAACATCAACGGCAAGACTTTCTGGGCTCGGCAGTGCGTGCAGTGTGTCACCATCCACCTCCTCGGCCAAGCAGGCTTCCACTACGTGCGGCTGTGCAAGAACTTCGCCAAGAACACCTAAAATTACTTGAATCGGACAAAACGGGTGTTTTTGTAATTTTGGAGGAAAGTGCTTTTAATGATAAGGTTCTTGATGCCTTGTCAAAGAATTTTGAGCCCTTAAAAACTAGGCCTTCGGGTAGACTGCGCTCGAGGGCAAAGGAACTTTGTTCCTCCTTGAACCTGACCTCTCTTAAGAACGTCATTGGTAGTCCTGCCAAACAGTATTTGTCTGTGTTCTTTACTGCAAAGACTCACAAGTATGGAGTTCCCTTCAGGAGCATAATTTCAGAAATTGGCTGTTGGCAAAAGCCTCTGGGTCGTTATCTACAAAAACATTTGTCTAATATCATCCTCCCTCAGCCTTTCAGAGTCCAAAACTCCCTTGAATTAATCCCCCGCTTCAATTCGCTTCATTTTCGTTCCATTCCGCACTCAGTTATGTCTTTCGACATTGAGGATATGTATTACAGCCTAGAACCAAAACTCATCTTAGATTCTGTGACTAATGCAATCCATGAACACGGAATTTGCGACTTTCAAAATTCCTCCGGTGTTTCGGTTGAGGGCTTCATCGACCTGATAGATATTTACTTGCAGTCCACTTTAGTAGAATACGAAGGAAATATTTACAGACAAAAGAAGGGAGTTTGTATAGGCTCTTGCCTTGCACCTGTCCTTAGTGAAATATTTCTTCTTTTTGTTGACAGGGCTATCAACGATCAGTTGAAAAGTCCTTCCAGGGTTGCCTAGTTTTTAGGTATGTTGATGATTACTTGGTCATTTATCCAGACGCTGTGTCCGCTGACAGCATCTTTGAAGTTTTCAAAGACTGTGCGGCGGGACTAACTTTTACCCGGGAAAATCCTTCAGTGGAAGGATTACAATTCCTGGATTTACGATTACATCCTCATTCCTCAGGTGTTTGTTGGGCCTTCCAGCAGAGGTCGGAGAAGCCAGTCCTCCCTTTCACCAGTGCTCACTCCAAGTCAGTTAAGCATGGCATAGTAAGGTCACTTTTCAAGTCCTCATTCTCCAAGTCGTGCACGCATTTCTCCGAAAGTAGCCTCAAGTTGCAGCAGCAGAGGTTAGAAAAAGCAGGCTTTCCTGCTGACCTACTTCGTTCCACCCTTGAGAGGTTCATCATCAAACCACAACTTCCGCAAGCTGTTTCCAAAAAGAAAGGTCGTTTCGCTGTGATTCCCTACATGCACAATTCCGCGCACCGTTTAAGATCTATCGCGTCCAAGTTCGACACGAGTGTTGTTTTTTCCTGTCGTATGCGCCTCAAACAGATGTGTAAAAAGGTTAATGGGAGCGACAGTCCCAGAGGGTGCAATGTAAAGCATGCCAAAAAGTTCGTAGAATGCGAAGAAAGAAAGGTTTATTCAATTCCACTAAGCTGTGGCAGTCAGTACATTGGACAGACTGGGAGATGCGTCAACCATCGACTCAGAGAACACAACTTGGAAGCATCAAAGGCTTCAAATGAGTCGTATCACCCAATTGTCGTTCACAGCCGCACGTGCGATGACTGTACTCCTCATTTCTCTGATACTAGAATACTGGGCGGGCACAACAACAGATTTGGGAGAGAAATCATTGAATCATTTGCCATGGGGACTGTAAACAACAACATTTCTGCACCTTCATTATCATTGACAAAGACAGAGGTCGAATTCCTAACACCAGAGATGACTAGATTACTGACACCTCGTCGTGACGCTACAGCTTTTTAAACTTTTATATTTATAGTACATTTCCCTTTGGGACTGCAAACAACAATAATTCTGCACCTTCATTATCACTGACAATGACAAAGGTCGAATTCTAAGTAATCAGAGATAACTAGATTAGTGATACCTCGTCGTGACGCCAGCGCTTTTCAAACTTTTATATTTAGTGTATTCCCTTTCCTTTATAACTATTATCTCCTTTCCCTCTTTGAGAACGTTGAGACCTTTGGGGGCGGTTTTATCGTTGTGCCATTCTATGTTGTTGCTAAATGAAAGATGTCCTGTTCCCGTCCTCGTCCTCGCAGTTTTATACTTTCAAGTTTTGTAGAATATAGGCTTAAAGTGGTATTTGCTACAAACTGCAAGTTACCTAAGGTTGTCGCCACTTTCAAGGGGAATTCATGATTGTTTAAAAAAGTACAGGGAAATCTCCGTAAAATGAGGGTGAGCATTATGACAATGCAATGCCCTGTGGGTTCTCTATTTCCCGAAAACAAGAGTTGTTTAAATGAAGAGTTACTCAGGCACTAGAGGGCGATTAAGAGTAATGCATCAAACGCTGAAATTACAAGAGACTCAGAAAATGCAACTATTGTTTCTTGGTGTGGGAGAACATTATTGTGTTGGGTAAAGAAAGTTTCAGAAAAAGGGTTTTAAATTAGACGATTAGGTTTCGTTTTGTAGGGAATTGTATTAGCCAACCTTTAGTCGAACTTGATGTGGCGACGCATATGATTTGATTTGTAAGACGTGGGATACGGAAAACGCCGTATAAAATATTGAGCTTTTACTTGACCTTGACAAGGCTTTTGTTACAGAAGTGTCAGTTTTCTGATATTGGCTGTATAATGAAGGGCGCGCGGCGTTGGCTCTGTGAACATATGCAAACTCGCTGGAGGTCGCGAAAGAGGGTAGCATTGGCCGTGTTTTGGAGGGTGTAGCATTGGCTGTGTGAATAGGCGCGAACTCGGTCAAGGTCGTGCTAAAGATGGCATATAAACGTGTTGTGTGGAGAAAATATTTAGTTGCGTTTGAGAGTTTGTGTGCTTTTGCCCTTGTCATCCGTTCGTATCCTGCTTAGAGTCATCTGTGCCGCAGGTAACCTACTTTCTTTTCTTTTTCCTTTCTTCGTATGCGCTTACATTGATCTGGTATTTTTCAATCTGTCCAAGATTTTTGAATTTGTCAACTGACATTGTTGTGTAAGACGTTTTTAGTTTTGTGGCATCGTGTTGTGTCGATTTCTTAGGTTTTGCTTGTGTGTTCTGTGGTGCTTTGTTTTCGCTGAGCACTGCACAACGCTGGTGGGGCCTCGTCAGGTAAATTGTTTTTGCCTTTGGCCCCTCCCTTCCCACTTAGCTTAACTCCCTCATGTGACAATTCCATCGGAGATGCGTAATTTGGGGGTACCGACTGCCAACAAAGGTTCTGTGGAATGCGTGCCCTGATGGTCTATCAGGTGACATCTGACTGCCAGTCAGCAGCCCTGCGGAATGGAACGTGGCCTGATGGTGCGTCAGATTACGTCTGACTGCCACCGATGGAATGTCCCCGTACTGGCTGTATGTGGTGGTCTTCGACGGAACGTACCTTCCGAAATTGCGTTTTTCAGGTAAAAGCGGACCCGTACGAAAATGTCAGATACAGGCCGGAATGAAAAATGCCGGTTCCGCCTAGACCCAAAAATTGGGCGCCAGTTCGTATCCACCCTGAAACCGCGCATATCCAGCCCCAATTTTAGACCCAGGCGGTGCGCCGCCGGAATTCGCTGCGCTTCACCACTGGACTCTGCAAAGAATTTGGTGCTATGTACGTAGCCGTTACAACCGAGAGATCGTCGCGATTTCAGACCCAGGCGGACTGGGTCTGGAAATTGCGACGATCTCGTCGGTTGTAACGGCTAAGGGCATATGCGCGAAATTGTTCTGTAGAGTCCAGTGGTGAGCGCAGCGCAATTCCGGCGGCGCACGCGGTCGTCAGAGCGTCGTCACCAAACACGGTGCACAGAACACACACACAGCACGCACAGGCACAGTATCCAGTGTTGAGTGCATGCTCCGGAAGTTCCGGCGGGCAAGCGGCATCCGAGTTGTCCAAGTATTGTCACCAAGCACACCAGCGCATCCAGATGCCGAGCCAAACCGCAATGGGTCGGCAGCTTCACACTATAGCAAGATTCAAAGCCGGGGTCAGTGGGTATTCATCCAGGGCAACGATAGGCGCGTCAGTATCCGTGCGCCCGCAGCGCGAACGTCGCCGCCGGGCGAGCGCCGGCCGGCAGTCCGACGAGAGCGAAGAAAAGATTAAACTCTCAGAGCGCTGCCGCCGACTGCAACAGACAAAGCACAGGCGCGGGCGCGGAGAACGCCCGCTCGCAGCGCCTGCGTAGCGGATGCGCCTGTCCCTAACACGTGACCTGCGAGAGACCGGCGAAGTTCCCCGCCGAGCGCGAACCCCCCGCCGCCCCCCCCCGCCGCCCCCGAAAAACCCCTTCCTCCCCTCCTCCAGTCACGCATGTGCGCGCCCGCTGGCTGGGAGCAGACCCCTACTGGAGCAAAGGGTGCGGATCGGATCACCCATCCCCGTGCGGTTCCAGTGCGTTGCGTCCTCACTGGATCCGACCGGTTACACATAGAATTGCGGATCAGAACTGTCCACAAGTTTAAAACCGCGCGGATCCGTACCGGAACCGCTCCGATCGACATTTTCGTACGGGACATCTGTTTACAAACGGGCCCATGCACCCAAAGGTTTCAGCAGAAACGCCCCTGAGGTCAGGTTGAACCCGGGACGACCGTATACCTTAATTCACAAAACGTATTCGACTCCGTTGAAGCTAGAGTATGCTTACTTATGCTGTTTACGACAAGTTCTGGCTTCCAGGACGAAAGGAACAGCAGACATATTCAATTACGCCTGCGGATGCTTTTTGTCTGCGCTCTTCGTGAAACAATAATAAAGAGGTATGACACAGCGGTAAGGCCAACAGCTCCACACCAGATAGAAAGGTATAAACTTTCTAGCCTAAAACCTCCGGACCGAGTCAGCAGCATTTCAGAATTGCAGCGCGAGGTTGGTGAAGCAATGAGTGCATCGGTCTAAAGAATGCCCCTGCTGCAATGCAGTTGCTTCCGGCAATTTATGCAAAGCACCTGTACATCAATCGCCGCAATTTCGCCCCACTCACTCATGAAGAGTACCTTCGCGTCGCAGAACCCTGCTTTTTGTGCGCGGTTTCCGCCCAGAGATCTGTACACCTTGTCGCTTCAACTACACCGCCAGCCTTACATTGTCGGAACTTCCACGAAGCAGACCGGGTCTTGTCGAGGAGAAATTCTACCAAAACATAAGACATTGTAGAGCCCAGGGCTGGATCGACAGGGTTTCACAAGCACGCAAACAAAACAAGCTGAAAGCATTGTTCATGGAAGCTCTCCAAGGGCGGTTCTATGGCGAAGCAGCAAGGAAAGTAGAAAGTGGCGCGTTTGGCGTGCTCGGTATGTTAGGCGTTTCTGCAGGACTTTGACTAGGGCGTTTTGGTTCCTGCTTGTCAGTACTTCTAACATCAGCGGCTTTATGGGCTCACATTCTGAAATCGTTTTCGTGCCTAGATTATTTTTCGTATTCATAGATTTGACGAAATAGTGGTATCCGAACGAACTTTACGTCCTTTGACCGTGTTAAGTCTGTCTGCACGTCGTGTTTTTTGACGTACAGCCAGAGACAATCGATGTACAATCAGGAATCGCCAACAAGAAATCTTGACGGCATTCCCTGCGGCGGCCGACTGCCACCAGGAAACCATCAGCAATACGCAACTGAACGAAGTGGCCAAGT